>JAABOM020078628.1:2426-32888 GCA_011800125.2 Solanum clarkiae | reverse complement strand
ATAGATTCATTAGAATAATAAATTTTACAAAATATACGTATAATTAGTGATAAATCTAATAATTATATATTAATCCTTAAAAAGTTTGACAAGAAACACCACAGGAGTCGTGTTATATTTTAGTAATACAAATTTCAATATATTATAACCCTTTGTAAATTTAGAAAAGACCCATAAAATAATCATTATGTGGATACAGGGCCATAAATGAGATTGTGTTGATTCATTATTTTCAGTTTCAGTTACAATTTAAATGAAAGGTAGATTTCAATCCCTAAAAATTAGCTAAACAGATCATAATTAAATTCCTAACAAATTGGCAACAATATGTTTCAAAATTCAAAAGCTTCCATTTTTTCAAGTTATAACGAATAGGAATTCATACTGTAAACACGAATCATGAGATAAAATATGTCGAATGTGGTAATTATGTTGAAGCATTTTGGGATTTGGGAAAACAACATAGTTTATTCGCGATACAAGAGTGATGGAGTAGTTGTTCTATAAACAATTTCATTTTTGAATCTCCAATTCACCATTACAGGTGAATTGGAGATCAACGACGGGAGAAAAGATATAAAAATTTGATATATTGTTGAAGGCAGTTCATCACCAATGGTTATTAGAAATGATGTGGGAGTACGATTATATTTTGAGGTAAAAAGAAACGAGCCTGGAATTTCAAATATTCATTGTGTATCGATGTAGTTGTCAAGACGGATAGAGTGATATATCACTTTGATGCTACTTATGGCGAAGTTATGTATGTTGAGGGAAGTGGTCATGATATACATGCTCTTGCCATAGTTGAATCAAGTGTTGGTAATTCTTATATTTCAGAATTGGAAATAACAAGCTACATTGCTGATATAGTGAATACTGATGTGAAGGAGAAACAATTGTACAAGAACAAGGCAACACTGGTGCAATGATGAAAAAATATAGAATAGAAAATAATTTCAACTTTAAAGTCAAGAGATCTGATGCGAAGAGGTATGTAGGTGATTGTATCATACATTAGATTCATAGAGATTATGTTATTTATTGTATAATTTTTTATAATTTTTTAGGAATAATAAATGATTCATTCGTATGTATGGCGAATTCAACAAAATAAGTGTGTATCATATAGTATGATACACTGAAAGCTGTTTTTGATTTGTTCATACTATATGATGAATCTATTTGTTGTATGGCACTGACAAAATATGCATGACACATAACTGAATGAATAATATTATGACTCACCATAAAAAAATATCTATATATTTTATATAAAAATTGGGTCATGTTGTTTGTTAATTTGTATCAATAATAAAATATGTGTGTGAATCAAAAATAAATATTTGTTAAGATAAAGTATATATTTTTGTAACTGCTATATAAATATTGCAGCTATGTCTTGGTTTGTTTGTTGGATGACTGTAATTGGACTATGAAGGCATCTTGACAGAAAAATTCAGAGGTGTTCAAAGTAAGGTACTTCAATAGTGAACACACATGTTCATTGCGAGATAGGATGTTATACAAGATACAAGCTACTGTTGAATTTGTTAGTGATATAATAGCTCCTAAACTGGTGAATCATAAGAGAATTCATACTCCAAATGATATAATTGAAGATGTTAGATCAGTATTGAGATTTCTTACCAACAAGTATGACGTGCTAAGGAACGTGCTCTGAAGATGATAAAGTGTAGACCTGCAGAGGGATACAGGGAAATGTCTAGATACATATATATATATATATATTAAATAATGTCTACCCAAACTCATATATAAGAATGCATAAATCAGATAATAATGAATTCATGTATCTGTTTGTAGCATTGAGATCCTTTATTAGAGGATTTGAGTTCTGCACATCAGTGATTGTGGTTGATGTTGCTCATCTTAGTGGAGCTTATAAAGGAATGTTTGTATCGACAAGCACACTCGATGAGGCAGTTAGTTTATTTGTTATTGATCATTTTCTACTTAATATAAGAACATGTTAATATAAAAGATCTTGATACATTTGTTATTGGTTTTGATTAACTAGGTTGCATACTGCCATTGACTTATGGAGTTGTGGACACTGAGAATGATCGTTCTTGGACATGGTTCTTACAACAATTCAAAAACTTATTTGGCGAGCGAGAAAAAAATGTGTGTTGTATCAGATAGGAACAAAAGTATCATGAAGAGTGTAAGTTTTGTGTATCCAAATGTTCCCCATTACGCATGCATATGACATCTTTGGAAGAATGTTTGTACAAACTTTAAAAAGAATAGGACAACACAAGTGATTTCTTCTACTCAATGGCAAAAACGTATAAAAGAGAGGATTCTGATAAACTGATGGCTAAAGTGGATGAAGTTGATCACATGGTAAAGGTGTATCTTGAGAATGTTGGTCATGAAAAGTGGTCAAGAGTTCATACAACAGTAAACAGGGGGAGAATGATGACATTTAACATTGTTGAATGTATCAATGGATGTCTTGTTGAGGCACGATAACTACCTATAATAGATTATTTGGAAGAAGTCGAATGTTATTTAGTAATTGGAACTGTAAAAATAGAAAAATTGTCTCATACACAAAAGAGACATTAGGGAGAAGATTCGAAGAGATTTTGATTCTAAATGCATGTAATGTAGAATTGACAACTTATAAAATTTTGCAGATTGTTGCATCCTCTAAATTTATGTTTTCAGTTTACGAAGAGGGCAAAAGATATATAGTGTGTCTTGAAAGGAAAACACGCAACTATGGAAGATTTCAACTAGACGAGATATCTTGTATGCATATTGTGACTGTTTTGAAAAGTAAGAATATTATAGATATGCATTCGTACTGCTCAAATTACTACAAACCCGATACATTATCAAAGATATATGAAGTTTCCAGCGATTTCAATGCCTGATTAATAATATTGGTCTGTTCCAGATACTGTTTTAGATGAGGTAGTATTGTCGCCAAGATACAAGAAAATGCCAGGCCGTCCAAGGAAAAGAAAGAAAAACCTAGATGAGAAGATGTCTTCAAACACAAGCAGTTATGGGCGTGGACAGGAAGGTTATAACCATCGAACTTGTACTTTTTTCCACAAAAAAAAGTGATCTGGTTAAAAAAAATTATTTTGTAATTTTTTCAGTTGTCCTAATAAAGCTTAGTTAATTGAATATTCAATGTTGAAATAATCATTTAATTTAGTGTTAAAGACATGTCTTATTCTGGATGATTTATTGCATTAAACCAGTTTATCTAAACCTCCTAAAATGAATCAAGTTATATAGTTAAGAAAATAAACTCCTGAGTAGATGTATCAATCAACTTTCAACTTTTGGATGAATCATTGCAGCAAAATAATTTAACACATGCCTGATTCAATGCATCATATAACTAGTATAAAGATTGTATAACTATGAATCATGCAATAATGATGTAGTATGTGTTAAGATACTCTACATTGAATACAAATAAGTTTTCTTAAAATGAATCAAGATATATGATACAAACCTAAACATGCATGGTTGCTATCTAGCTACTACTCAAAATATTTGTTGGGTATCATTGTTCAAACAAGACACAAAAACATGTTATATGCCACAAGTATTGGTACTATGTGCTACAAATATTATCTAAAAATTCTAAACGTGCCGGTTCAACAAAAAGTAAATATCCACAAGGAAAAAGAACACAGGTAAAAAAACCCCGAGATCAAAAATTGGGGTAGGTATGGACCCAAGCTACTCAGACTTCACTGAGGCCTATAACTACCTATACCCCATCGAAAAGGATGTACATTATCCACAATGCACAAAATCTAAATGAAATAACACATAAGGTGTAAAAACGCGTACTTGAGTGCCTAAGCACATGTATTTGGATAAGTCTGGCTACCCTCCTCTTGAGGGGTGGTTTACTTGAAACGATCCAAAAAAAGTACCTGACTACGTGCCTTGGAAGTTCCCGAAATCATAATTTCCATATATCTAAAAATCTATTTGTTATTTTGAAAATATGAATTTATATTCTTGTTCAGGGGGCAAAATTGAGTGGGAAATGGTTCTAACCCGAAATTTAGAGAAACCGTATCAAAATCCAAAAGTCACAAAAAATGCGATTTAGGTGGGTAAGTTTAAAGGGGCATATATCTTAGCACACAAAGAACTGGGTGGCCCACGACCTATCAAATTAAAGCTCTTTGAATTATCTTTCTAATGCACTTGGTTTCACCTCATTCCAAGTTTAGATGAAGCATTTATGCCCGTTTTCATAGAACTCGTTTGTGCAAAAATGCAAATTCCAGTGAGTAATCCGCGTTCGCAGAGTTATTTTGGTCCTGTTTTGTTTGACTTTGGTCCAAGACTTTCAAGTCATGGGCCTAAGGGCCCCCATACTTGAAAATACCTATACTTAGCCTTATTTCACCCCCATATCTTCCGAAACATCCCCTAAAATTCACTCAAATACTTAAACTAATATTTCTCTCAAGATTCAAGTCCCAAAGCCCTCATCTGGATCTAAGGAGTTCCTTGAAGCTTCAAGTCTCAATTAAAGTCTTCTTCAAGAAATTCTTTAACGTCAAGATATGTAGGTTTTATCCATTGGTTCCTTTCACCCATGGTGCCCTAATATCCTTTTAACTTAATTTGCATGATTTAAAGTTGATTTTACAAATGGGTTTACTAGTATGAACATGTCTATGAACTATGTTAAAGCTATGTAAAATTGTAACTGTTTTGCTATGTTTTGAGCTATAAATCTTGAATCTATTGTAAGATTTGATGAGCGGTTTTGATGTATATTGCTTAAGGGTATTACAAGGTGTTGATTGATGGTTTTACAATGGATTTTATTGCATGATTTCATCTTTAAATTGCATGGTCTTATACTACCATTTCATACCCGCCAAGTGTTTGAGAAAATGTCTGGTTATGGTTTCTTGAGGAAATGAAGGTCCAAAGCATGAGATATGATATGATTGATGTTATGATGATGACATGAGCTTATATATATGATAAATTCTATATAAAGTTTTGCATTAGACCATGCCCAATCTGGGGGAACTAAGAACCCAAACAACCTAGATGGGGGGTTCGTACTCATCAACCTAGTGAAGGGTTTATACTTCTCCACCTAGTAATGGGGCAACATCATCACTAACCTAGATGGAGGTTTGTACTCATCAACCTAGTAAAGGGTTTGTATTTCTCCACCTAGTGATGGGGCGGCATCATCATTAACCTAGATGGGGGTTTGTACTCATCAACCTAGTGAAGGGTTTGTACTTCTCCACCGGGGTGATAGGGCGGCATCATAACCAACCTAGTGAGGGGTTTATACCTTACCATCTAAGTGATGGGGCGACATCATCACCAACCTACAATGGGGTTTGTACTTTGAAAATCTAGCTTGGCCTCTTCTACACATATGATATCCTATATGAGTATGAGTTATTTAAGCATGTTTTACTTATGCATTGATCATGCATGCCATATTGTTTTATTATTCCTATTGCATATTATTATACATTTTGATTATGATGCCTCTCTTATTGCAGTGCATCCTACATACTTATTACATTCAAACGTACTAACACATACTTTTGCCTACATGATATCACCATGTAGGAATCGAAGCCCAAGTTGATCATCCTCCTCCTCTACGTGTCTAGTTCGGTACTACTCAAGCTAGTAGGTGATTCCTACAATTAGGGGACCTTAGTATATGTTTCTCTTATTATTTATTGAGGCAGTCCTCTTTATTTTCTATTTTGACTATGAGGGTGAGCCCGGTTGCTTTATCTTGGCCCCCACTCTTATCTATATAGTAGAGGTGTTGTTGGACATGTTATGTATCCATGATATGAGCCTTGACTCTTTGTCTCTTGGTCATGATGTTATGCAAGATTTTCTCTTAGTCTCATTGCCCCTACTTCTACTCCCTTTGTCATTTAAATGCGCTTCCGCGACCAATGATATGTAATAGTAAGTTAAAAGGCTTGTTTGGGGACCCTTCGGGCTCCCCATTCGCTGTGTCACTTCTAGGCCCTATTTTGGGTTGTGACAAACTTGGTATCAAAGCACTAGGTTGATAGATCCTCGGAATCCAACATACTGTATCAATTACAGTCCTATTCATGATTGTGTTGTGCACCACAACTATGAGTTGGAGGCTATGAGACATTTTAGGAAATGTTTCCCATCTTCATGATCAATGTCGTGTGATATAGTTAGGTCCCCTAGGGTTTATTGCTAACCCCTAATCATTACATTTTAGGATATCTCTCAAGCTACTCAAGATGGCGATATGTCGAACATGGAGGTTCATAATGGTCTGTGGGTAATGGCTAAGGTAGTGACAACATATGCAACCCATATCAATCAACAAGTGAGTGCTCCCGAGAGTTCAAATGGTAAGGGGAGCAGTAGTGAGGCCAAGAGGGCCTGTGTTGAGGGTAAGTTCCAAAGTACCAAAGATAGAGGTGATGCCATGTGTCCAACATGTGGTAAGGTTCATAGAGGCCCATGTTTGAAGGATACCAATGCTTGTTTCGATTGTGGAGAAGGGGAACATAAGAGGAAGGATTGTCCTCATAAACACAATAATAGTAAAGGAGGTAATGGTGGGATGACCAATTCAAGTATCAAATGTGTGGAAACAACCATGGTGGCCAATGCTTGAGGAAGACCAATGCTTGTTATGGATATAGTGAAATGGGTCACAAGCTAGTTGATTGTCTATAAGTTTGAAGAAAGTGTAGGGGTGGCCGACCATTGGATCGAAGTGGTTATGTTGATCAAGTGGCTTAAAGAGGGGATGAAGTGCTCGATGCTATTATCGGTAAGTTGAAGTTTCCTTAGCTTTGTTGTGCATGTATTGTTAGGCTCGATATGCCATTATTTCTTCTCTATTATTTTTAGTTGCTAGTGGGGCTTCTTGTGTGCCCAAGTTGTTGTGTAGATCTTTGGTGTCTATCCTTTCGTTGGGTATATAGTTGCTAGAAGGTTTATAGGTGTTGATGCGGGGTTGTATTATATTAGGTCTTGCTTTGTGGCTTGTTGGAGTTGTATGGTGAAGTTTGATGTCATTATAGGGATGGAATGGTTACATGCATATTGTGTCTTCATGGGTGGTAGGCACCGTAGAGCTAGATCTGGAATCCCTAATGAGCCCATCCTTTAGTGGGAGGTTGTCAAATGGTAGCAAGGGAGGTAGGTCCATTTCATGTCTTAAGGTATAATTAATCTCTAAAGAGTTGCATTTATTATCTTGTGAGAATTGGAGGTGTTGAACCTAAGTTGTTTTATTTATAGAATTGTTGTTGTTGGTAGATGAGGCCTTGAATGTCCCTTTTCGATAGTTTGAATTTGGGGTGGTGTCCTTTGGTTGGACTAATGCAACGACTATGCCAGAAGTCTCATGAATAAGATCCTTTAACCTTTATTTTATAGGCTTATGGTGGTTTTGGTGATGATATGATGGTTCGTTTCGCTAATGAGGTAGTGCACGTGAGTCATTTGAGGGTATTGCTACAAAGTTTAAGGAAGAAAATTGGATGCTAAATAGGAGAAGTGGGAGTTTGGTTGTAAGAGGTTTCCTTCATAGGTCGTGTGGTGTCGAGTGATGGCATTAAGGTGGATTCTAAGAAGATGAAGGTGATTAGAGATTGGCCTAGACCTTTGAACCCATTGAAAATTAGGAGCTTCTTGGGCTTAGCTGGCTAATACCGAAGGTTGTGAGATTGGCCTAGACCTTTGAACCCATTAAAAATTGGGAGCTTCTTGGGCTTAGCGTGCTAATACCAAAGGTTGTGAATAGGTTATCTTCGATTACTTCTCCTATGACTTAGTTGACCCTAAGTAAGGTCAATGGTGTGACCGATATTTTGAGTAGGGTGATTTGATAGGTCCGGGAGTTGCTATGTTTTGTGTGATTCCTTTGTGTTAATAGGATTCATGTGTGTACCCGGATGGTTGCGTGAGCCTATAGTGGCTAGAAGAGATCTATAAGGGTTTTCCTATGTTATCGTTGCATAGAGTCTTGTCTTGTGATCTTGGTTAGATTTAGCTTGATGGATTGGAGGTTTTGGGATAGTTTGGGCTACTTGCATAACATGATTCAAATGAGTGTAGAACCCGTAAGGTTGTAATATGATAGTTAACATTTGTCGATCTATTTGGTCAACTACAATGGGTTAGTCACTTCTCTAAGGTTGATATGAGGTTCGGGTTTTTTTCTCAAGTGTGGAGGAGGGTAGGTGATATCCCTACATGGCCTTTTGAACAAGGAATGATCATTTTGAATACTGGTGGAGTTGTTTGGTTGGCTTATGCAACAGTAGTGTTTGTGGGTTTCTTGAATAGGGTCTTAAAACCCTACCATGATATATTTGTGGTGGTCTGTAGTGTTGAGGTATTGCTTTGTTTAGAGATTGTGAATCATTTGGGGGAAGTGTTGCAAGTCTTGGAGGATGATAGATTGTTTGCTAAATATGATAGGTGTGCATTATGGATAGCAAGAAGGTGGATAGAATTCTTTAAGGATTATGAAATTAGTGTGCATTATTTTTCTGCGGTAAGGTTAATGTTGCAGTCGGTGCTCTAGGTAGCCTAGCATGTGTTGTTGATGGTAGCAAGGAGGAGACTAGTGGGGTTCATCGATTGGTTAGATTAGAAGTTAGGTTGAGGGAATTTGAGCATGGTGGTGTAGCATTCTTGATGGTTACAAATCTTCTTTGGTTAAGAGGTCTAGATTAAGAAAGGCCTTGATTCCGCCTTATTAGAGTTGGAAGCTTTGGGTGGAAAGATGTAGACTGGAGGTAGTCTCCCAAGAGGGAGATGGTAGTTCTTGGTGACAAGTAGGATAGGTGTGGTTAAGGTTGACAAATTAGTTATGGTTGTGAGTCCTTATAGGATGAAGAGAGAAGTTGGTAAGGTTGCATAAGTTTAGGGATTGCCTATGGATAGGGGTTTGGTTAGTCCGGTTCTTCATGCTTCTAGGTTAATGGGATGTGTTGGTGACTCTTGTGCTATAGCACTCTTTGAGATTGTGGGTGATGTGGAGGACAAGTTGGCTTAGGGGAAGGCCCCAATGGAGGCATTGGATGGATGAGTGGAGAAGTTGATTAATGAGGATGTGGTATTCATTAAGGCCTTCTTGAGGAGATCATCAAGTCAACGGTGTCTCCAAGAAAGCCGAAACGGACTTATGGGAGAGATTGTACCTCATTCACTCTAATCAAGCCTAAGATAGCGACTAAGTCCTTTATGTGATTCCAAGTCCTATGTTTTAGCCCCTATGTCATTCATATGCATTCATGTTTAAGTTGACAAGTTTCGGATGATTTTACACTTATGTTGAGATTTTGAAGATGGTGTTGTAATGTAATGTTGCATTCTTGTTGGGGCTGTTTTTTTTTATGATCACTCTTTTCTGGTACATTTCTTTCACATTCGGGGACGAATGTTCCCAAGGAGGAGATATTGAAACGACCCCAAAAAGTGTCCGAAAATATGCCTCGAAAGTGTCCGGAATCGTAATTTCCATATATCTAAAAATCTATTCGTTATTTCAAAATTCCGACTTCATATTCTTGTTCAGGAGGAAATATTGAGTGGTGAATGGGTCTAACCCGAATTTTAGAGCAACCGTATCAAAATATGAAAATTGCAAAAAAGCGCGATTTAGGAGGGTCAACTTTAAAGGGGATATATTTTAGCACATAAAGAACTGGGTGGCCCTCGACCTACCAAATTAAAGATATTTAAATTAGCTTTCTAATGCATATGGTTTCACCTCATTTCGAGTTTGGATGAAAAATTTATGCCCATTTTCGTAGAATACATTTGTGCAAAAATGCAAATTCCAGTGAGTAATCCGCGTCGAGCAGTGTTATTTTGGTCCTATTTTGTTTGACTTCGGTCCAAGACTTCAATTCTTGGGCCTAAGGGTTCCCATACTTGAAAATACCTATACTTAGCCTTATTTTCCCATCATATCATCCTAACCATTTCCTAAAACTCACTCAAACACTTAGACTAATATTTCTCTTAAGATTCAAGTCCCAAAGCCCTCATTCGGATCTAAGAAATTCCTTCAAGCTTCAAGTCTCCATCAAAGTCTTCTTCAAGAAATTCTTCAAGGTCAAGGTATGTTGGTTTTATACATTGGGTCCTTTCACCCATGGTGCCCTAATCTCCTTTTTACTTATTTTTCATGATTTAAAGTTGATTTGACAAATGAATTTACTAGTATGAACATGTCTATGAACTATGTTAAAGCTATGTAAAGTTATGATTGTTTTGCTATGTTTTGAGCTATAAATCTTTGATCTATTGTAAGATTTGATGAGGGGTTTTGATGTATATTGCTTGAGGGTGTTTCAAGGTGTTAATTGATGGTTTTACAATGAATTTTCTTGCATGATTTCATCTCTAAATTGCGTGGTCTTATACTACCATTTCATACCCGCCAAGTGTTTGATAAAATGTCCAGTTATGATTTCTTGAGGAATTGAAGGTCCAGAGCATGAGATATGATATGATTGATGTTATGATTATGAAATGAAGTTATGTATATGATAAGTTCTATATAATGTTTTGCATTAAACCTTGCCCAATCTGGGGGAACTAAGAACCCGGATAACCTAGATGGGGGTTCGTACTCATCAACCTAGTGAAGGATTTGCACTTCTCCATCTAGTGATGGGGCAACATCATCACTAACCAAGATGGGTGTTCGTACTCATCAACCTAGTGAAGGGTTTGTACTTCTCCATCTAGTGATGGGGCGGCATCATCATTAACCTAGATGGGGGTTTGTACTCATCAACCTAGTGAAGGGTTTGTACTTCTCCACTGAGGTGATGGGTCGACATCATCACCAACCTATTAAGGGGTTTGTACCTCA
Organism: Solanum clarkiae; assembly: GCA_011800125.2. NCBI lineage: Eukaryota > Viridiplantae > Streptophyta > Magnoliopsida > Solanales > Solanaceae > Solanum > Solanum clarkiae. Next base: position 21,988 of record JAABOM020078628.1, on the reverse strand, counting down.
CCACCTAAGTTATGGGGAGGCATCATCACCAACCTACCAAGGGGCTTGTACTTTGGAAACCTAGCTTGTTCTCCTCTACACATATGATATCCTATATGAGCATGAGTTACTTAAGCATGTTTTACTTATGCATTGATCATGCATGCCATATTATTATATTATGCCTATTGCCTATTGTTATGCATTTTGATTATGATTCCTATCTCTTGTTACATTGCATCCTACATACTTAGCATATTCAAATGTACTAACGCATACTTTTTCCTACTTGATATCACCATGTAGAAGTCGAAGCCCAAGTTGATCATCCTCCTCCTCCACGTGGCTAGTTCGGTACTAGTCAAGATAGTTGGTGAGTCTTCCACTTCGGGGACCTAAGTATATGTTTCTCTTATTATGTATTGAGTCACTCTTCTTTATTTTCTATTTTAATTATGAGGGTGAGCCTGGTTGCTTTGTCTTGGCCCCCGCTCTTATCTATCTAATAGAGGTGTTGTTGGACATGTTATGTATCCATGATATGAGCCTTGACTCTTTGTCTCTTCGTTATGATGTTATGCAAGCTTTTCCCTTAGTCCCATTGCCCCTATTTCTACTCTTTTTGTCATTTAAATGCACTTCCGCGACTAAGGATGTGTAATGATAAGTTAAGAGGCTTGGTTGGGGACCCTTTGGGCTCCTCATTCGCCATGTCACGTCTAGGCCCTATTTTGGGTCGTGACACTACTCAGCAGTAATACTCTATCTGGAGGGGCCAACACCCTTCACCTTCTCTAGCTCTCGAGCTCATCACCTCTCCTCATCTTGTCTCGATCTACGCAAGACAAGCTCAAGCTCCTCTTCCTCTGTGAACGTCATGTATACGCGTCTCCTATCTGACTCATCATCCTCTGTGAGGGGTCTCTTCCCATGGGAAGGCTGGATAGGCTCCTCAAGAGCAAATAAGTCAACCATCGGCACCGGAGGTATAGTCTCTGGTAGTGCAACTATTGCTGTTGTCATGTTAGCTCGGAGCTGCTGGGTCTCCATCTAGCTAACATATCCAAAGGCTGGGGCTCGCCCTATCTCTGCTGTACCCTCTTCTTGAAGGTGTTAATGCAAGCATCGACGGTAGTGATATGGTCCTAAATAGTAGCGATCGTGAATTCCAGCGTCCGACCCTCCGAGTCTACAATATCTTGGTGGACCTATGGCCTAATCTGATGAACAAGCTGAGTCAACTATGACTCAGCATGAGATAATCTCTGTGCCAAGGCTTGTATAGATGCTCCAGACATGTAGATCATGCCTACAGTAGTAGCCTGTAAAGTGGTGGCCTGTGGTGCAGGAACTACAATAGTGGGCCCCCTCTCCTCAACTGCCTCGAGCTGTAGGGGCCTCTACTCAGTAGCAACAGCAGTAGTGGTGATAGTCTCAGAAACCTCAGGAGGTGGCGCTGGGATGAACATCTCTAGCATAGGTGGAGGTTGTGCTCATCAAAGTTCCACCAGATTCTCTTCAGTCTTGATCAGTCTAGGAACCAATGTGGTGCTGGGCCTCAATCAACCGATCCTGTTGATGCAATATCTCCACCCTCGACTCTAGACAGAGCCTATAGATCATGCACAGATGTGGGATGGAGGAGGACCTCTTCAGTACAACCTTATTAATATGTTCAGCGATGAGGCGAGCCCAATTAATATCATAGCCAGCTAAGATGCTAGCTACCAAAATTGCACGCTCCAACATCAGTGTATTATCATTAAGTATGGGCTAGATATGTGAATAAATAATAGCCCACCAAAACTTGGTGGGAAAACTGAGCGAGGCCTTCAAAATAGGCTTTGAGTGGCGACCCATGCAGGTTCTGGACCCTGCTTAGTAATATACCCAACCACCTATCTCATCAAAGTGGCTCATTGCTCTTGATTCTTCATCACAAGTGGGTCCCTGGTTTGCGCCAACATGTAGTCCAACTCTGTAGTGGATCTGGGGGCATAAAACTCGAGACCAAATAACATACGGTGGATGATAGCCTCCAATATATCCACCTGGCGGCCCCTCACTCTCATCTCAGTCAGTCTAGGCTGAGTGAGGGGATTCTTCCCCTTGGGAAGAGTACTATGTATAGTGGATGCATAGGAGGCATAGAACTTGCTTACTATGGTCGGGGAGTATTATCCAAGTGCATGTGTGAGCCGCTGAAGTCCATACCGAGTCATCGTGTCCTAGAGACCTAGGACACTGTCAAGTCTGTCAGCTATGACTCTGGTCTCTTCATAAATGGAGCGGTCAGGCTTGCCCCGCTCTGTTGGCTGTGCCCTCTGCATATATCTGCTCCATGCCCTCGATGCACTATCAATTAGTGAAGGCATCCGGTGTATATGGTAATGATCGGGGTGCAAGAGCACTCTGCCTCTGATTTGTCCTCAGAGCCTCCCTCAGAGCTGGAATCTTCTATGGACGGATTCATCTGTATTAAATTGCTCTTGTCGTTGCTGCTCTCCTCAAATTGGGGAGCACAAGTAACAGAATCTTGAGTACACCCAGCTCTGGCAGTGGCTCTGGTCTTTGGTTTATCCGCCTCTGGATCCGAGTGACATCCAGCACCTCTAGTGAGCCACTCAGCTGAGTAGCCTCCTCATAATCTAAAGGCTCATCCCTGAGCCTCTTCTGCGTGGCCTGAATCTTATCGCATTTGGCTTTTTTGAACCATAGTATCTGAAACATAAGCACATATGCACCCTGGAGCACGTTTTGCTTAGCTGAAAAAAGTAGCTTTTAAAAAGCACTTTAGAAGGACTTTTGAAAGTGCTGAATTTTATTTGAAAAAGAAGCAGTTATATATTTGGATAAAAGTGTTGTAGCTGAAAAGAAGTTGTTGATGTATTTGGCACATAAGTGTTGTTAAAAACTTTTTCAATTAAAAATGTTTGAAATACCCTTCAAGCTGTTAACATTACAAAAACTGATTATTTTAAGATTTTTTCTGTCTCAAAAAAATAAAGTAAAAAAATTTATCTTTTGATTCAATATTTAATATAAACTTATTATTTAAGTAGATTTTATATATACACAATTTATTTTTAATATTTAAAATACATAATTTGGATAGATCCCACGAAAAATTTAAGATGCCTCTTTTTTCATGATCGAAATTGAAACATGGTTGAGATATTCAATTGCCAAAATATGCCAACTATTCCAATTTTCTCGTACCTTCTCAAGAAACTTCCAACATTTAACCAACCAATAATGCTTATTCTTTCTAATGACATGCACATCACTTCTTATTTCACATAAAAAATTTAAGATATTTTTTAATTACATTCATGAATAATAATATTTATTTATCATTCACGTATTTCTCTTACTATCATAAATTATTTATTAAGAAAACAGTGAAAGAAGTACAATATATACAAATGAACATACATTCATATTCCAATATTAGAAGGTTTGATACAAATGGAAGTGTTTAAATAGGTAAGGATATTTTTGGGAATATGAAAAAATATTTCTGGTAAAAAGGTAATTTTTTTGGTCAAACTATAACAACTTTTAAGCTAAAAATTAAAAAGTTGGGAGAGTTTTGCTTTTAACTTTTAACTTATTTTAAGCAAATTTTAACTTTTTTTAAGCTGTTTTGAAAATTGCCAAACACTTTGATAAGGTAAAAAGAGCTTAAAAGCAAGTTTGACCAGCTTTTAAGCTAAGCCAAATGGGCTCTTAGAATGCAAAAATTTATCTACATTAAGTTGCAGAAGGGTCTTATGAAATCACCTTTACGGGCCGTAGTGTATAGTACGAACCGTAAAAAGCTTTCGTAAAACGTTGATTCAAACAAATTTTGTTCTTGAAAAAGTCTACGAGACCAGGTACGACTCGTAAAATGATTTACGAGTCATAGACTGGATCATAGAGATTTTCTATGAGCAATTAAATTCTAGGCAGGGTTCTAAGAGACCTATCTTTGAGCCGTAAAGTGGTCTATGACTCGTAGAAGGTCTCGTCTGATGGATACTCAGAAACATGAAGTTTTTGGAATGTTACATGAGGGGCAATTACAACTCGTGGAATAATACGTGGGTCGTAAAAGCCACTCGTGAACTTAAAAACTTAGGCACCTGAGTTTCAAATTCCATCATATGGATCCCAAAAGAGTTTTTCAACATAAAACTACCAGCATAAAAGCAAGAACACATGCACCCACATGATTTGCACAGAACAACCATTACCCCCAACATGTTCCACACATATACACCCCATCGAAAGTGATTAAGCATGAATTATCCTACAATTCTGACCACCTATGGTTGATTACAGCAAGATTATGCACCTTTGTCACTACCCACCAATTCAAAAATACAAACATACAATCACACATGGTGAGGGACTCAGTAGGCACAAACAACTAACCGAAACATTTCATACAAGGCCAAAATGCCCAGTTCCGAACTTAGTCAACAATTCAATTATGGGCAACCTAATTTCTACTAGCACATTTTAAATTCAAACATGGATTTTGTGTCTAAACACCATATCCAACACAATTTCCAAATTAATCATTCAAACAAGGCAATTTATAGGTCTTCAATAAAACGAAACTTACCAAGAATTGAGATTAAAGTGAAGAAGGAGAAAGAGGTGAGCAGGCTCAAAAACCCCAGGCCACTAGTGTTCTTGCTGAAAAATGGATGTGTGATGGCCGGTGGTGATCAGAAACACGAGGAATGAGGGTTTAGGTTGGGCTAGTTTGGTAATTTGAGGTCAAGAATGGTGTCAAGATAATTTGACGCCTCTATTTATATATGGAACAGGTCAACTGAAACTTAATGGGCCTGGACTCTATGAAACCCCAATTACAGGCCTAAAGTGATTTATGGTTCATAAATCATGGTTTTGTAGAAGATCCAAACCCTAAATTTCAAGTCTAGGTTTTACGGACCAATACATGAGTCGTAAAGTATTTTACAGCTCGTAGAGTCAATCGTAGAATCCTCAACATTTAGAAAACTTTTCAAGAGACTTACCTAGGGTCAACGAGTCCCATTCACGACTCGAAGTTTGATCTGCGGATCATAAAGTTGGATCATGGATTGGAGCGCATAAATTTTTTCCTCGTTGGAAAACTCTACAAGATGGGGTACTGGTCGCAAAGTGTTTTACGGCCCGTAAACCCAGTCGTAGAGACCCAACTTGATACTCTTCTCAATCAAACTGGCTGACTTAAGTCCACTATATGCATACTCTTCATAAAATACACTGTTACCCTATATGTCAAACGACCCCAAATAGTGCACGAAAATATTCCTCGAAAGTGCCCAAAATTGTAATTTCCATGTTTTTCAAAATCCGTGCGCGATATCAAAAATCCGACTTCATATTCTTATTTAAGGGGTCCAATTGAGTGAAAAATGGGTCTAACCCCGATTTTCGAGCAAAAGAATCGTAATTTCATTTTCCCAAAATTTTGATCTCCTTTGCTTTGCTAGATCATGCCTAACACGAGAGGGAGAAGTGCCCACACACCAGAGGGGCAACCGGCTAATGGAGAGCTTCGGAATTCTCTCACTTTGCTTGTATAAGTTGTGGTTAACCAAGCCAACCAAGGGGCCCAAGCCCCTCATGCTCCTACAACAGAATCTCGGGTGAGAGATTTCATGAGGATGAATCCCTCGTAATTCCATGGGTCAAAGGTGAGTGAGGACCCTTAAGAGTTCATTGATGAGGTCTACAAGATTTCGGCTATCATTGGCGTGAGGTCGGAGGATAAGGTGGAGTTGGTGGCCTACCAACTCAAAGGGGTAGCACAAATATGGAACAATTAATGGAAGGAGGAGAAGGGAGTCAACAATGTGATTCTATGGGAAGAGTGCAAGGCAGCCTTTCTTAATTGGTGCTTCCCTCTTGAGCTTATTGAAGCTAAGTTAGTGGAATTTATGAACTTGCGACAAGGGTCTATGAGTGTGAGGGAGTATTACCTCATGTTCACCCAACTTTCGAAGTATGCTCCACACTTGGTGGCCGACTCAAGATCTAGGATGAACAAATTTGTGATGGGTGTTCCAACTTAGTGAGTAAGGAGTGCCGGTCCACTACGTTGATTGGTGACATGGACTTGTCACATTGAATGACCTATACCGAGAAAATAGAGGAGGAAAAGTTGAGGAAGAGAAGGGGTCATGCGGCCAAGAGGGCCCATTTTGAGGGAAAGTTCCAAAGCCAAAGGGGTGTCCGGTTCCATCAAGGCCAAGGGTCTACTCATGTATTTCAAAAGAGGGTTACTAATGATTTTCCAAAGGCTCACAGTGTTGGAGATGTGGTTCCTAATGGTGGGTGTCCAAAATGTGGTAGGGGTCATAGTGGCCCATGCTTGAGGGATACTAATGCTTGCTAAGGTTGTGCGGAAGTTGGGGATAAGGTGATAGATTTCCCCCAAAAGCGCAAAAAGGGTAAGGAGGTTCGTCCACAAGGTGCTAGTGCGGTTCCTTTAGGAAGAGGTGGCCGACAAGATAGTGCGCCAAGGCACAAATGGTTTTATTCTTTGCATGGGAAGCAAGGGGTTGATGAGGTGCCTAACATTTTTACTAGTATGTTGAAAATTTTTGATTTCGATGGGTATGCATTGATTGATTCAGGTGACACTCTTTCTTTTGTTACCCCCTTTGTTTCCAAAAAGTTCCATGTTGACCCCAAGTTATTAAGTGAGTCATATGAGGTGTCTACTCCTGTTGGTGCATCTATTTTTGCTAGAAAGGTTTACAGAGATTGTCGCATTTGAATTTTGCATAAAGTATTGCATTGTGATCTTGTTGAGTTGGACATGGTTGATTTTGATTTCATTTTTGGGATGGATTGGTTGCATGCATACTATGCTTCTATTGATTTAGAACCTATAGGGCCAAATTCCAATTCCCAAATGAACTCATTCTTGAGTGGAAGAGTCAAGATGTGGTGGTCAAGGGTAGGTTCATCTCTTGCATTAAAATCCGTAAGTTGATTTGTAAGGGGTGTCTTTATCGTTTTGTGAGGGTTAGGGATGTGGAGTCCAAAGTCCTTCCCATAAATTCGGTTCCAGTTGTAAATACGTTTCTTGATGTCTTTACAAATGACCTTCCTGGTGTTCCTCATAAAAGGGAAATATATTTTGGTACAGACCTCCTTCCCGATACTCAACCAAACTCTATTCTCCCTTACCGCATGGCCCTGATGGAGTTAAATGAGTTGAAGGAACAATTGAGGGATTTGTTGGAGAAGGGTTTTATTAAGCCTAGAAAATCACCTTGGAGTGCTCTGGTGTTGTTTGTGAAGAAGAAGGATAGGTCTCTTAGAATGTGTAATGACTACCGACAACTTAATAGGGTCACCATCAAGAATAGGTATCCTTTCCAAGGATTGTGATTTGTTTGACCAGTTGCAAAGGGCCAGCCATTTCTCTAAGATTGATCTTCGGTCTAGGAATCATCAAGTGAAGGTGAGGGAGTGTAATATTCCTAAGAAAGCCTTTCGGAGTAGGTATGGGCCTTATGAGTTTGTTGTGATGTCATTTGGGTTGATCAATGCACTGACCATCTTCATAGACCTAATGAGTAGGGTCTTTAAACCCTACCTTGATTCGTTTGTTTTGGTATTCATTGATGATATTTTGATCTATTCACATAATGAGGAGGAACATATGGGTCATTCGAGGGTAGTTATCGTGACCCAAGCCTATGGTCTAGACATGACCGACGAATGGAGAACCCAGAGGAACCCCAAACAAGCCTCATAGCATATCATTACACATCCTTGGTCGCGGAAGCAATATAAAATAACATAAGAGACAAAAGCTTGCATAAGGGGAAAACAACATATCATTAATGCTTCAGTAATATGTCAAAGTTTAGAAAACAAGGGCAAGGAACTAAGGGCAAAAGCTTGCGTAACATCATAATCAAGAGACAAAAGAGTCAAGGCTCATATCATAGATACATAGCATGTGTAACAACACCTCTACTACATAAATAAGAACGGGGGCCAATACAAAGCAACCAGGATCGACCTCACTAGTCAAGATAGAAAATAAAGAATAGTGTCTCATTACATAATAAGAGAAATTAGACTAAGGTCCATGAAGTGGAGGCCTCACCAACTAGCTTGAATAGTAGCAAACTAGCCACGTGGAGGAGGAGGATGATCAACTTGGGCACCAGTGTTCCTACATGGTGATATCATGTAGGCATAAAGTATGCATTAGTATGTTTGAATGCACTAAGTATGTAGAATGTAATGCAACAATAGATAGGCATCATAATCAAAATGCATAATATTAAGCAATAGGCATAATATAACAATGTGGCATGTATTATCAATTCTTAAGTAAAACATGCTTAAATAACTCATACTTATATAGGATATCGTATGTGTAGAAGAGACCAAGCTAGCTATTCAAGGTACGAACCCTTTGGTGGTTGTGTGGTATAAACCCCTCACATGGTTGATGATAATCAGACCTTATCAACACGGTGGCAAAGTACAAACCCCTCACATGGTTGATGAGTACAAACCCCCACTATGGTTACCCGGGCTCTTATCCCGCCAGATCAAGTATGGTCTAGTGCAACACTTTATATAGAGTATATCATATACATAAGCTTATTTTGTCATCATATAGTCATTCATATTATATCTCATGCTTTGGACCCTTAACTCCTCAAGAAACCACACCCACACATTTTATCAAACACTTATAGGGTGTGTAATGCTTGTATAAATCCATGAATTATAGAGATGAAATCATGCAAGAAAAGCCATTGTAAAACAATCAATCAACAACTTGCAATACCCTCAAGCAATATACATCAAAAACCCTTCTCAAATCTTACAATAGATCAAGATTTATAGCTAAAAACATGACAAAACAGTTACAACTATGCATAATTTTAACATAGTGAGCAGTGAATTTCATAATAATCATGACCCATTTGTAAATCAACTTTAAATCATACAATTTGATTAAAAGGAGGCTTGGGTATCATGGGTTAAAGGAACCTATGAAAGAAACCTACATACCTTAGCTTGGAGATGAACTTGGTGAAGATTGGAGATGGATACTTGAAGCTTGAAGAAGAACCTTGAAGGAGAACCTTAACTTGGGATGAGGGTTTGAGACTTGAGTTTGGAGAGTGAAAATATGAATAAGTGTTTGAGTGAGTATTGGGAAATGTTTATGATAATACGAGGGTGAAATTCGGCTAAATATGGGTAAAAAAACATTTGGAAACACTAAGGTCCAAGGCTTAGAAGTCCTGGACCGAACTAAAAAAGTAGTCTCCAAAATGTATAGGGGCACGTTGCGGAGGCAAGGCGAAATCCTCACTGGAAGTCATACTTTGGAATTTCATAATTGCTAATCTTTCACTCTTAAATCGGGGTTAGAACCTTTTTCATCTAATTTTGACCCTCTAAACAAGAATATGAAGTCGAATTTTCGAAACAACAAATGGATTTTGAGATATATGGAATTTAAAGTTTTGGGCATCCCGAGGCACATTTCGAGCACTTTTTGGGGTCGTTTGAATATCTCTCCTTTTGGAACATTCATCCCCAAATGTAAAAGAGATGTACAATACATGAGAAATCATGAAAAAATCAGCTCCAACAAGAATGAAACATTACATTTAAAACACCATTTTCAAAATCTCATCATAAGCGTAAAATCATCATAAACTTGCCAACTTAAACTTGAACGCATATGAATGACATGGGGGCTGAAACATAAGATTTGGAATCACGGTAAAAGGTCTTGATGTGTTATCATAAGCTTGAATAGAATCAAAGAGGTATGGATATTGCTTCTCCATGCTCGCATCGACTCCGCGAGAGACACATACGAATACTCTACCAACAGGGCCTTGACGAACACCACATCGATATTAACCAACTTCTTCACTCGTCCATATACATCTCCACCGGGACCTTCTACTAAGTCAACTCATCCTCCACAATCTCAAAGAGTGCTAAAGCACTAGAGTCACCAACACATCCCATCAACCAAGAAGCATGTAGAACCAGTGTAACCAAGAAGCATGTAGAACCAGTCTATAATGTTCTGGATGACCAAGCCTCACTCGGGAGGTTGTAGGCTCGGGTAACCTTGTTGAGGGGTTTGTACCTCGATCCTTCGCTCGGGGGATAGAAGGCCCGTGTAACCATATCTAGGGATTTGTACCTTGATAACATATTCAGGGGTTTGTACCTCATCAACCATGTTGGGGAAGGGGTTGTGCCTCATCAACCACATGAAGGAGCTTGTACCTCATGAGCCTCACCGAGGAGGTGGTAGGCCTTAGATTTTACTAATAATGGTCACCCCTTACACTCGTTACGTTCCATACAAGCATGGTTTTATGTCAAGCATCATTCGTACATGTCATATTGCTATATACTTATTCATTGCCTATGTTATGCATTTTGATTATGGTGCTTATCACTTGTTGCGTTGCATCCTACATACTTAGTACATTCAAATGTACTAATACGTACTCTATGCGTACATGATGTCACCTTATAGTAACCGGAGCCCCACTTGAGCTTCCCCATCCACGTGGCTAGTACGATTCCACTCAAGCTTGTTGGTGAGTCCTCCATTCCGGGGACGTTGCTTATGATATCATGCTATATTATAAAACTACTTTCTTTATGTAAATGTTGACTATGAGGGTGATCCCGATTGCTTGTCTTGGCCCTCGCTCTTATCTATGTAGTAGAGGTGTTATTGTACATTTCATTAATGTTATGAGTTTGACTCTCTCTTGACTCTTGTTGTTATGATATGGAAGTTGTCCCTTAGCCCCGTTGACCATATTTTACTCTGTTGTTGTATATTATTGCTTCCATGACCACGTATGTGTAATGATACGTCTAGGAGTTTGTACCTTGATAACCACGTTGGGGGATTTGTATTTCATCAACCATGTTGGGGGGTTTGTACCTCATCAACCATGTTGGGGGTTTTAAACATACTAACACATACTCTATGCTTACATGATTTCACCATGTAGGAACTGGAGCCCCGCTTGATCCTCCTCCTCCACATGGCTAGTACAACTTTTCCCAAGCTCTTTGGTGAGTCCTCCATTTCGGGGATGATGCTTATGACCTCTTGCTATGTTCTAAGACTATCTTTATTTTATGTACATGTTCACTATAAGGTTGAGCCTAGTTACTTGTCTTGACCCCCGCTCTTATATATATAGTAGAGGTATCGTTGGACATGTAATGTGTAATGTTGTAAGCTTTGACTCTCTCATGACTCTTGTTGTTTATGATATGAAAGAAGTCCCTTAGTTTTGATTACCCCTATTTACTATCTCTTGTTGTATTTTATTGCTTCAGCGACCAAGGATGGGTAATGATGTGCTAAGAGGCTTTCTTGGGGTCCCTTCGGGTTCCCCTTACACCGTGTCATGTCTAGGCCCTAGGCTTGGGTCGTGACAAACTTGGTATCAGAGCACTAGATAGTTAAATCCTCGGAGTCCCATACACTGCATCGACCAGAGTCTTGTTCATAGTTGTGTTGTTCACCACAACTATGAGCAAGAGGCTATGAGGCATTTAGAAAATATTTCCCTTCTTCTTACTCAATGTCGTGCTATAGAAGTTGAGGTATGGTTTTTACCCTAACTATTATCCTTTGCTATGCTAGATCATGCCTAACACGAGAGGAAGAAGAGCCCCCACACCCGAGGAGCAACCGGCTAATGGAGAGCTTTGGGATGCTATCACTTTACTTGCACAAGCTTTAGCTAACTAAGTCAACCTAGGGGCCCAAGCCGCTCATGCTCCTACATCAACATCTCAGGTGAGAGATTTCATGAGGATGAATCCCTGGGAATTCCATGGGCCAAAGGTGAGTGAGGACCTTCAAGAGTTCATTGATGAGGTCTACAAGATTTTGGCTATCATGGGTGTGAGGTCGGAGGATAAGCCGGAGTTGGTGGCCTACGAACTCAAAGGGACATCACAAATATGGTATAATCAATGGAAAGAGGAGAAGAGGGTCGACAATATGGTACTTTGGGAGGAGTTCAAGGCGGCTTTCCTTAATCGCTTCTTTCCTCTTGAGCTTAGGGAAGCCAAATTAGTGAAATTTATGAATTTGAGACCAGGGTCTATGAGTGTGAGGGAGTATGCCCTCAAGTTCAATCAACTCTCAAAATATGCTCCACATTTGGTTGCCGACTCAAGGTCTAGGATGAACAAATTTGTCATGGGTGTTTTCGACTTGGTGAATGAGGAGTGTCGGTCCACCATGTTGATTAGTGACATGGACTTGTCCAGTTTGATGACCTATGCTAAACAAATGGAGGAGAAAAAGTTAAGGAAGAGAAGGAGTTATGAGGCTAAGAGGGTCCATTTTGAGGGAAAGGACCATAGTCGAAATGGTGGTATGGATCTTCTCATGCATTTCATAAGAGGGTTGCCAATAATTTTCCAAGGGCCCAAGGTGTTGGGGTTGTGGTTCTTAATGGTGGTTGTCCGAAATATAGTAAGGGTCATAGTGGCCTGTGCTTGAGGGATACTAATGCATGTTATGGTTGTGGAGAAGTTTAGTATAAGATGTTGGATTTCCCTCGAAATCGCAACAAGGGTAAGGAGGTTCGTCTACAAGGTGTAAATGTTGTTCCTTTAGGAAGAGGTGGTCGACAAGATGGTTCCCTAAGGCACAATCGATTTTATTCTTTGCATGGTAGGCAAGGGGTTGATGAGGTGCCCAACATTGTTATAGGTATGTTGAAAATCTTTGATTTTGATGTGTATGCATTGATTGATCCGGGTGCCACTGTTTCTATTGTTACCCCCTTTGTTGCCAAAAAGTTCCATGTTGAACCCGAATTTTTGTGTGAGTCATATGAGGTCTATATAAATTATCCCATTTGCATTTTGTATAAAATATTGCCTTGTGATCTTGTTGAGTTGGACATGGTTGATTTAGATATCATTCTAGGGATGGATTAGTTTCATGCATACTATGCCTCTATTGATTGTAGAACCCGTAAGGTCAAATTCCAATTCACAAATGAACCCATTCTTGAGTGGGAGAGTCATGATGTGGTAGTAAAAGGTAGATTCATCTCTTGCAGTGAAGCCCATAAGTTGATCTCCAAGGGGTTTCTTTATCATCTTGTGAGGGTAAGAGATGTGGAGTCCAAAGTCCTTCCCATAGAGTCGATTTCGGTTGTAAATGAGTTTCTTGATGTCTTTCCAAATGACCTTCCTGGTATTCCTCCCGAAAAGGAAATAACATTGGTATAGACCTCCTCCCCAACACTCTACCTATCTCTATTCTCCCTTACCGCATGGCCTGACGAAGTTAAATGAGTTGAAAGAACAATGGAGGGATTTGTTGGAGAAGGGTTTTATTAGGCCTGGCCAATCACCTTGGAGTGCTCCAGTACTGTTTGCGAAGAAGAAGGATGGGTCTCTTAGAATGTGTATTGACTACCGATAACTTAATAGGGTCACCATCATGAATAGGTATCCTCTTCTAAGGATTGATGATTTGTTTGACCAATTGCAAGGGGCTAGCCACTTCTCTAAGATTGTTCTTCTGTCTGGCACCATCAAATGAAGGTGAGGGAGTATGGTATTCCTAAGATGGCCTTCCAGACTAGATATGGGCATTATGAGTTTGTTGTGATGTCTTTTGCATTGACCAATGCACCAACTATCTTCATGGATCTTATGAATAAGGTCTTCAAACCCTAGCTTGATTCGTTTATTGTGGTCTTCATTAATGACATTTTGATCTATTCATATAATGAGGAGGAGCATATGGGTCATTTGAGGGTAGTGTTGCGAAGATTGAGGGAAGAGAAATTGTATGCTAAATATGAGAAGTGTGAATTTTTGTTGAAACAAGTTGCCTTCCTAGGTCATGTGGTGCCGGGGGATAGTATTAAGGTGGATCCTAAAAAGATGGATGTGATTTGAAAATGACCTAGACCATTGACCCCATCAAATATTAGGAGCTTCTTGGGCCTAGCGGGTTTCTACCGGAGATTTGTGAATGGGTTCTCTTCTATTGCTTCTCGCATGACAAAATTGACCCAAAAGAAGCCTATGTTTTTGTGGATCGATAAGTGTGAAAAGATCTTCCAAACCTTGAAAGATAAGCTTGTGTCCGCTTCTTTATTGTCACTACCAGAAGGGCGAGAGGGGTTTGTTATGTATTGTGATGCTTCTAGAATTGGTTTGGGTTGTGTTTTAATACAAAATGGTAAGGTCATAGACTATGCTTTAGGCAACTAAAAATGCATGAAATGGACTATCCTACCTATGATCTTGAGCTAGATGCCGTGGTATTTGCGTTAAAGATATGGCATCGCTATTTTTATGGGTGGATGTTGATGTGTTAACGGATCATAAGAGCCTCCAATATGTCTTTACCCAAAGATATCTCAACTTGAGGCAAAGAAGGTGGCTAGAGCTTCTTAAGGACTATGACATGAGTGTGCATTATCATCTCGGTAAGGCTAATGTTATGGCAGATGCTTTAAGTAGGGTGTCCATGGGTAGCCTAGCTCATGTTGATGATGGTGGCAAAGGGGTGGCTAGGGAGGTCCATCGGTTGGCTAGATTAGGGGTTAGGTTGGAAGGAGTTGATAATGGGGGTGTTGTTGTTAATGGTTCTATATATTCATTGGTTGAGGAGGTGAAAGCTAAGAAAGATCTTGACTCCGCTTTGTTGGAATTGAAGGCATTGGTAAAAGATGGTAAGATGGAGGTTTTCTCCCAAGGAGAAATGGTGCCCTTAGGTACCAAGGTAGGTCGTGTGTACCTTTTGTTGATAACTTGAAGGAAAAGATTCTTGATGAGGCTCAGGGTTCTTCTTATTGTATTCACCTCTAGTATACTAAGATGTATAGGGATTTGAGAGAGGTATATTGGTGGGAAGGCATAAAGGGAGACATTTCCAAATTTGTTTCCGGTTGCCATAGTTACCAACAAATCAAAGCTGACATCAAAGGGCAGGTGACCTAACCTAAGACCTAGAAATTCCTACTTGAAAGTGGGAAGAGATTAATATAGGTTTTGTGGTTAGGTTACCCAAGACTAGAAAGGGTTTTGATATCATTTGGGTGATGATTGATAGGATGACAAAATCGGCTAAGTTTCTAACAGTTAAGACTATATACAGGGCTTAAGATAATGCTAGGTTGTACACTCATGACTTGCTGAGCTTGCATGCGGTTCCTTTGTCCATCATATCAGATTGTTGCATCCTTATTCGGGCTGAAATTGTCATGTTTTCATTTCTCATATACATTTCTTTGATAGTTGGGGATTATGTTCCCAAGGGGAAGATATTGAAATGACCCCAAAAAGTGCCCAAAAATGTGCCTCGGAAGTGCCCGGAATCACAATTTTCATATATCTAAATATTCGTACGCGATATCAAAAATCCGACTTCATATTCTTGTTTAGGGGGTCAAATTGAGTGGGAACTCGGTCTAACCCCGATTTTAGAGCAAACGAATCACAATTTCATTTTCCAAAATTTTGATATCCAGAATCAATCTGCGATGGTGCCATGACGCACAGCCATCGCGGACCTGTGTAAATTTTTCCTCTGCGACAGGTCCGCATCGTGGACCAGATGCTCTCCTGCATATTTTGTTTCCAATTTTTTTATCTCGGTCCAAGGCTTTTGGGTCTTGGGCCCAAGCCTTCCCATGCATGAAAATACCTATACTTAGCCATATTTCACTCTCATATCATCCAAGTCATTCCACAATACTCACTTAAACACTTAGCCAAATATTCCTCTCCAAAATCAAGTCCAAAAACGCATCCAGATCTTAAGATTCTCATTCAAGCTTCAAGTCTCCATCTCCAATTTTCTTCAAGGATTGTCCCAAAGCTAAGGTATCTAGGTGGGTTTCTTTCATGGGTTCCTTTCACCCATGATACCCAAGCTCTCTTTTACCTAAAATTGCATGATTTGATGTTGATTTACTCATGGATTTTATCTATAACGAATTTCACTGCACATTATGTTGGGGTTTCATGAAATTATAGTTGTTTTTGCATGTTTTGAGCTACGAATCTAAGATCTATTGTGAGATTTGATGAATGGTGTTGATGTATATTGCTTGAGGGTGTTACCAAGTATCTATTGATGTCTTTACATTCAATTTTCTAGCATGATTTCACTCTTGAATTGCATGGTTTTACACTAATACTATATACCCGCCAAGTGTTTGATAAAATATCTGGATTATGATTTCTCGAGGAATTGAAGGTCCAATGCATGTCTTATGAGTTGAATGACTATATGATAATGAATGGAATGTATATGTATGATATTATATCTATAGTTCTGGGAATTTACCAAGCCTCACTCGGGGGGTTGTAGGCTCAGGTAACCTTGTTGAGGGGTTTGTACCTCGACTGCCTCGTTCGAGAAGTGGTAGGCCTGTACAACCATGTCGAGCGATTTGTACCTTGATAACCACGTTGGGGGGTTTGTATTTCATCAACCATGTTGGGGGGTTTGTGCCTCATCAACTATGTTGGGCGGTTTGTACCTCATCAACTATGTTAGGAGGTTTGTATCTCATCAACCTATTGATGGTTTCGTACCTCATTCACCTCTCCAAGGGGGTGGCAAGCCTTGGATATGCACTACTAATGGTCTGTCCTTACACATATATTATGTTTTATATAAGCATGGTTTGACTTCAAGTATCAATCATACATGCCATATTGCTATACACTTACCCATTGCCTATGTTATGCATTTTGCTTATAGTGCCTACTACTTGTTGCATTGCATCCTACATACTTAGTACATTCAAATGTACTAATACATACTCTATGCCTACATGATGTCACCATATAGGAACCCGAATGCTGCTTGATCAACCTCGTCCACGTGGCTAGTACGACTTCTCCTATGCTCTTTGGTGAGTCCTCCATTTCGGGATGATGCTTATGACCTTTTGCTATGTTCTAAGACTATCTTCCTTTTATGTACATGTTGACTATGAGAGTGAGCCCGGTTGTTTATCTTGGACCCCGTTCTTATCTATGTGGTAGAGGTGTTGTTGGATATGTCATGTGTAATGTTATAAGCTTTGACTATCTCTTGACTCTTGTTGTTTATGATTGAAAGATGCCACTTAGCCCCGGTTATCCCTATTTACTATCTCTTGTTGTATTTTATTTCTTCAGCGACCAAGGATGTGTAATGATGTGCTGAGAGGCTTGCTTAGGGTCCTTCGGATTCCCCTTGTGCCGTGTCATGTCTAGGCCCTAGGTTTGGGTTGTGACAATATGTAACCAACCCAATGTCAAAAATTACAGTAAAATACGATAGATTAAACTCCCTATGAATCAAAAAAATGAAAATAAACCTATAACTACATTATTACATCAAAAACCTTAGGTTTCCTCTCAAGTAGTGCCTGATTTATTGTCATAGTGCGACTTGGATAAATTGGTTACTCAGACTTCACCAATTGCACATACTTCACTCTTCAACTCATCCGGACACTTCATGGACTGATAGATATTGAAAATGAAATCTTCATCATTCAATCTTAACATGAGTTGACCCACTTCCATATTCACTAGTGCTCGTCGAATGGCTAGGAATGGTCTTTCCAAGATGATTGGGACATCGAAGTCAACTTCACAATCTAGGATCACAAATTCTTCTGGGAATATGAACTTCTTAACTTTGACTAGCACATCGTACAATATCCCCACAAGCTTCTTCACCAAGGTTACGATCCACACTCAAAAACCGCATGGTAGTTGGAGTAAGGGCTTCAATCCAAGATTCTTGTAGACCGGAAGGGGCATCAGATTTATGCTGGCACCCCGATCACATGGTGCCGTTGTAAACTCTTCATCTTCAATAGTGCAGGGTATGGTGAAAGCACCCAGATCTTATTGCTTCTGAACCAAGGACCTCATAGCAATAGCACTGCAATGTTGAAACTCTTGGGAGAGCTCCTGACTCACAGTGTGCTTTTTAGTGACCAAGTACTTCATGTACTTAGCATACCCTGACATCTTCTCCAATGCCTTAATAAGAGGGATTTTGGTGGAGAGCTGCTTCAGCATGGAGAGAAAGTGCTTGAATTTGCCTTCCTCTTTCCTCTTTTTGATTCTCTGAGGAAAGGGAGGAGAAGGCCTAGGAATGGGCTTCGACCTCTGTGGCGCGTCAGCAGCTTCATTCACTCCATCCTTTCCATGATTATCTCTTTCATCTATATCCTTGGCCGCAACAGTCTTCTCTCAAACATCATCTACATGAACTGGCATAGGAGGATCAATGGTGGTCTTGCCACCCCGAGTAGTAACCGCCATACACTGCCCATCATTTTTAGGATTTTGAACTGTATTACTAGGAAGTGTACCCCTTTGCCGCTGATTAAGTTGAGGCGACACTTGACCAAACTATTGTTCCAACTGTACTATATCCACAAAGTGAGACTCTATTTTCTGATTAATACTTGAAATCTCTAATTTCATGCCCCTTAGAGTCTCTTCTTGTGTCTTAACTTTCTTCAACAGGCGATCATGTCACGACCCAAATTAGGGCGTAGATGTGACACGACGCAGGAGGAACCTGAAGAAACCCCAAGCTAGCCTCTTAACATATTAATACACATCCTTGGTCGCGAAAACAATTAAACAACAATAAAAGAGTAGAAATAACGGTATAGGGCCTAAGGGAAAACCTTCATTTCACAAAACATCAAGAGAGTCAAAGAGAGTCAAGCTTATAACATCATTACATACTTGTCCAACAACATCTCTAAACATAGAACTTAGCGGGGGTCAAGACAATCAACCGGGCTCACCCTCATAATAATGACAATAGTTAATTCAAATATACAAGATATAGTCTAAACAGAAACATGAGAGAAGATAGATATTGTCCCCGGACATGAGGACTCTCCAAAAGCTAACTTGAACAATTCGCTTGGCCATGTGGAGGAGGAGGATGATCAAACGAAGCTCTGATTACTACTTGGTAATATCATATAGGCATAGAGTATGTATTAGTACATTTGAATGTACTAAGTATGTAGGATGCAATGCAACAATAGATAAGCAACATAGTCAAAATGCATAATTAAGCCGTAGATGATCATATAACAGTATGGCATGTATTAATGATACTTGAAATAAACAAGCTAGTAAAATCATATGCTTATGTAAAATCTAATACATTTATAGGAATAAACTATCATCATAGACAAAACATTCCATTACTCGAACACCAAGGCACCCCTTCCCTTGAAAGGGTAATTGAGGTATATACGCCTTAATTGGTAGTACGGGAATACCATCCTCGATAAGATTATGGAGGCTTGGTACGCCCTCAACAAGGAAGTCGAGGCTTGACACCCCCTCAACAAGGTGACTGAGGCTTGACACCAACTCAACAAGGCTATAATGGCTTGACATCCCCTTGATAAGGTGATTGAGGCTTGATACCCCCTCAACAAGGCCACCGAGGCTTGACATCCCCTCGACAAGGCGATTGAGGCTTGATACCCACTTAACAATGCCATCAACTT
>JAABOM020078619.1:0-32888 GCA_011800125.2 Solanum clarkiae | reverse complement strand
TATGTATGTATGTATGAATGTATAATATATGCATCAATACATTTTCGAGGCAGCAGTTAAGCTACTACTTAAGATTACATTTTAGATAGGGAGATAAACAAAATTTGTTAGACTAATACTAGGATTATGGTTCTTAAATCATACAAAAAGAGTTCCTATTTTATCTACTGCTATCTTATTTTCGACAAACAAGGGAGGAACTGCATATGTTATCATTGGGTTTGATTTCTTAAGTTATTCCACTTCTCTTGACAAAAGATATGACACTTGGTTTGTTTCTGATAGCTATGCTTCAATAGGGGGGGGTTTCCCCAGTCGTAGTAGAAGGTCCCTGCAGTCAAGAAGAATTTGTGAGTATATTGGATGATTATGCAATAACATATGAATTATCACTTGGCAGTCAATGTTTATTTCTAAGGTTGTGAAATTTCGAGTCAATGCTAGCTTTAGGCCTATAACTAGTGCTTGTATTTATTTTGTACTCACCACAATTCTTGGGTACATTTATTTTTGGTTGAAACAAGAATTAATATATATATATATATATATATATATATATGCATCAATACATGTTCGTAGCAGCAATTAAGCTACTACTTAAGATTACATGTTATCACTGAGTTTGGTTTCTTAAGTTGTGCCCCTTCTCTTGACAAACGATCTGACACTTGGTTTGTTTTGTGATAGCTACACTTCAATGGGGGGTTCCACAGTTGTAGTAGAAGGTCCCTGCAGTCAAGAAGAATTCGTGAGTATAATGGATGATCATGCAATAACATATGAATTATCACTTGGCAGTCAATGTTTATTTCTAAGGGTATATATTTTTGAGTCAATGCTAGCTTTAGGCCTATAACTAGTGCTTGTATTTCAGCCAGTATGTTGTCCGTGTGCATAGAATTTCCAGCAAAGCCTAGTACCTATTTGCCTTCCTTATCTCTAATTACCCTACCTAGGCCTCTTGTTTTGATTCGTTATGATGTCGACCCATCCGTATTTAACTTATAGCCTATTGACGGGGATTTCCACTTAATAAACACTAGTTTGATTTTATTGTCTATTTTTTATCTGGTTAAGTGTTTATATTCCAAGGCTAGTGATTTGGGTGTGTGGTTATTTGCTATGCTATGCCTGTTATTATAAAGATTGTCGTTCCTTGTTAACCATATATGCCATAAATAGAAGGGGAAGGCTTCCTCCCAGGTTAGACCCTTGATCTTTATGTCTCTTTTATATAGATTGTGTGGCCACTCCTGGCTATCACGTAAGCTAGTGTCATCTGGTATATTTTGAATTCGCAGGTGCTTCCACAGAGGTATGGTCATTTTTCAATGGAGAAATATATGTTGTATCATTTCGAGTTTATTGCATATGTGATATAGTTTCCAATGTCAACGCCTATAGAGTTTAGGTGGTTACGAGTTGGTAGCCTACTGTGTTGATAGGTCCAGAGAAAATGTTTTATTTTGTTTAGGAACTTTAATCTCCAAATCCAGTTATAAATACTTGGTTCTTGCTTCCCTGGATTAGAATTTTGTTGGAGGTACAAGTAGGCACTTTTGGTTGTAATGATCCCTTTTGAGCTTAAATTCCATGTTAGCTTGTCTTCGGTTTGTGAGAATGGAATGTAAAGGCTTCCTATAATGTGTTTAAGATTTTCACGGACTGGTGCAGATATTTTCTCCCATTGCCATTGCCCTGTCTTATCTAAAACATATTGTACCATCAGATTTTTGTCAGATTTTTGTAAAAGACCATGGATAATTTCTCGGAGTGTTTTGTTGTTTGGCATCCACCTATCATACCAGAGAGATATTTCCTTCCCCGAGCCTATGGACCATTTTAGATCTTGCCTGCATATTTCCTACCCTATAGCTAGATTTTTCCATATTTTTCCGTGTTCTGGTCTAGTTCTTAGGGGATTTGAGTGATTTGCTGGATATTTTCGGTATTTACCTTTTAGAACTCTTGCCCACAGATAATTGTCACTTGTTATAGTTCTCCATGCCAATTTTGCTAAAAGGACTTTGTTTTTGTTTTCAGGGTTTTGAATCCCCAACCCTCCCTTGGACTTTGATTTTGTAAGTGTTTCTCATTTTATGAGAGTAGCTTCCTTTTGGAGTCCGTGGTCCCCCAGATAAATTTTCTTTGTATTGATCAATCTTTTTGTTAATTTGCTTTGGCAGCTTTATAAACTGTATGGAGTGAGTAGGGATATTGTTTAGGCTTGCTTTGGCTAGTGTTACCCTTCCCGCTATGTTAAGGAACTTAGTTTTCCATCTGGCTAATTTTTTGCGGAGGTTGTCTACAATATATTGGAAATCTTTGAGGGATTGTTTCTTGTGAAAAATTGGAAAACCTAGGTATTTCCTAATGGATACCCCTCCCCTCTTGATCTTTAGTATATTAGAAATTTCATTTTTCCTTTCTACATTGTAGTTTTTTGAGTAGAGAATTTTCTATTTTAAGTTATTTATTGTCTGACCTGATTTTGAACAAAAAGCCATGAAGACACTTTTTATAGTGGTGCTACTCTTTTTTTTGCTTTTGCCTTTAGTATTAAGTTGTCAACAAAGAATAAATGTGGTAGCTGTGGGCCTGGTGGATTTGGTTGGGTCCCATTGTTTGGTCCTAATTTCTTTTTTTATTTTCCTAGATAATTGTTCTATACATAGTATGAAAGATAGGGCAAGAGCGGGTCCCCCTGATGTATTCCCTTGTGGACCTAAAAGAGTCGGTGCGGTCTTCACTTAATAGGACAACCATTTTATTCAAAGTGATGCAAGACATTATTATGTTTATGTCTTATTTTGGAAAATTGAAGAAAACTGGGGTATCTTTTATATAAGAACATTATAGTTTGTTGAATGCTTTTTCAAGGTCTATCTTTATAATCATACCCAGGTTCTTCCCTTTCATTTTATTGAAGTGTGTTATCATTTCCTGCACATTATAGAACTGTCCCCTGCCTGCCTATTTTTCAGGAAACTTATTGATACACCCAAATTTACACTCCAAACGGAATAGTAAAGCGGTTGTTGATCAAATATAGAACTCAACCAGAGTTGAGGTGGATCCTACAGGGAATGCATGAAAATATATCTATTAGCATAATTTTCAAATGTAATATTTATTCCCAAAACAAAAGTGTATAAAGTAAATATGGGGTTTTTGGCTTTTTCAACTAACTTACTAAAGTAATTGCAATACATAAGTTCAAGAAGGATGAGATTTCAAACAATTTATGCGAAGTTAGGATTGTGTTCCCCATGAAAACTAATGCGATAGCTGAATATAGTGGTAAACTTGTTCATGATTATGTATATAAGATCTACCAAGTTATGTAACATCTAATTCACCTCTCAGTCCCTCTTAAATGCATATCATTCATCACTTTTCGGTCTCAAAACATCTACATATTAACCCTCGTTTTTTATCCCGGAATACTCTCACCTTTCGGTCTCAAGTACTTAGACTAGGTTAAAAACCTTGAATTTTCGTCGTATTACTCTTTTCCTAATCAAAACATCCCTTTCGGGCATGCAAAGAATAAAGACTTACCCTAATGCGTCGACACATCAAGGAAGAAATTATAATGAATGTTACTACAATATATACGCTAATCAATCCTGAGATTTACCCCATATTCGCCTATCTTATTGATTTGTCATAGTTCCCACAATCCTAGTTGTGGATTAGCCTATAATATTTAAGAAATAAAACTCACAATGATACAAGAATTCAAAATAGAAGACTTACTATTGAAGAATCGATGAATCCACAAGTTAAAAGATTGAATTCGATAAGTAAAATCCCAAAATCTTGTAAAATATCTAAGAAAATAATATTTCTCAATATTTTCTAGCTCTACCCGTCTAAGACTCACTAAAAACTAAATAAAATAACCATTTATATATATAAAGAAAATCTAATCCTAATTAAAATAGAAAAAATCGTAGGCATGGACACGGGTCACCACACGGCCCATAATGGTAGAAAGACCGTCAAATGGTCTGTGTGGTTGTACTTAGCCTCAACTTCGCTGCTCGTCATGTGTTGCTACACGCTCAGGCAAATGGCCCGTGTGAAGTGCGATGGTCCCTGAGACGGACCATCTGTCATATCTTTATCATTCTTCACTCAACTTCTTCCACATGCTTCCACATCACGGGCCATGGTTGATCACACGGTCCGTGACACGCACCGTCTAACCTCCCTTACTCTATTTTACTGGATTTTCGACAGTGTCCTCATCACGTCATTTTGATGGTCAGCTGCACGACCCGTCTAACTCCCAACGGTCCGTGGGTTATGCTGTCTCGTGCCATTTGGCCAAAATCTTCCACTTTCGACGGACTACTCCTTCACGTCATTTTGACGAACATCATAACGACCCGTTCGACGTGCCACGGTCTGTGAGACATGCCGTAGGGTTTGCCTTCACCAACTAGCCAATGCCATCAGCCAAGTGTGAGGCCACAATGGGCCTCACAGTCCATGTAAGGGTACACGAGCCGTGTATGCCCCCGTGTTCCCACACTTGGTTCTATTTTTGCTCCTCTTTGCACTCTTTTTCATCTTTTTTCTCCCGTACTCTCATTTCTTCCATGCCTTAGTCTTTTTCTAGGAAAACAACAAAAACAAACATAAAAGTTACAAGTTTTCTTGAGAACGCGCAAAAATTCTTTATTTAAAGCGTTATATAAGCCGTATTTCTACGACTCATCACTTGTTCGGTAAGACTGAAACACCCCTCATGTTCTTCGAAATGCCCTATAATCGTAATTTTCATATATCTCAAAATTCATGCGTGATTTCAAAAATTCGACTTCATATTCTTGATTAGGGGGAAAAGTTGAGTGAAAATGGGTATAATTCGGATATTAGAAGATCCGTAGCAAAAAATAATTTTTGCTAATTTTTTTTATTTTTAATGTCTGTCCATGCCTGGGGCGCATACTAGTGTATTTGGTGATCCGCGCCTGGTCCACGTCGTGCCTAGGGTGCGGAGTAGTGTAATATTTTCCTTGGTTTTCTTATTTCGTCCAAGGGCATTGGGGTAATAGCCCTATGCCCATTTAAACATGAAATCTCCCATACTTAGGCATTTTTGAACTCTATAGCTCACAAAACCCTCTCTAAAACCTCTTTAAGACTATATTAAATCTCTCATTCAAATTCAAGGATTTTAAGCTCAATTTTGGAACTCAAGAAATCGTATCAAGTTTTAAGTATCATCCAAGTTCATTTCAAGAAGTTCAAAGTTTAAGGTATCTGGGTCTTCATCCATGGGTCCTTTCATCCATGGAGCCCAACCTTCTCTTTCATGAAAATTGCATGATTTCAAGTTACATTACCTATGGTTATCTTTTATTATGAAATATAAACATAAACTATGTTGGGGTTTTATCAAGTATTGATTGATTATGCATGAATACCTATTTCAAGCTTATCCCATGAATTGATTTTGTCTATTGAGACTATGAGTGATTTGAGTTATGGAACCATAAACTATTATAGGCTTTTGTGATGGACTTCAAGATATCCTAGATGAGAGTTTTACTATAATATTGGTGGGTTGATTTGCATTGAGTTTACTCATCTTATTTTACTCTTGAATTGTATGATTTTGGACAAGTATCATGAACCCATCATGTGTTTGATAAAATTACATGATAAGAATTCTCAAGTTGTTAATGATCTGTTACATAATTTACAAGTCAAGTGACTTCATGATGATTAATGATTTTCAAGCATGTATTGAATTCCTGAAAAGTATCTATGATGTTACAAGTATTAAGTTAAGCCCTATTTCAAGATTTTTACCTCTTGTGAGCCATTCATATTAAAGCAGGGGATCATGTATGATTGTTATCTACTCTCATGTTCAAATTAAGCTCACTACTAGACGTCAAGCATATTTATGAGCTACTCAAGTCATGTTATCATGTCTCTTACAAGTTATTCATGTTATGATTAAAGTATGATTATTTCAAGTATTTCATGAAATTTGACTTAGCACCGATTGTGGCTTAAGATGGAGTGTCCTTATATAAAGTCTGTAGTCTCTAATCATACATGATCCATCTAGTTCATGATATCATGTT
Organism: Solanum clarkiae; assembly: GCA_011800125.2. NCBI lineage: Eukaryota > Viridiplantae > Streptophyta > Magnoliopsida > Solanales > Solanaceae > Solanum > Solanum clarkiae. The sequence continues at coordinate 26,781 of JAABOM020078619.1, read as the reverse complement.
AAGTTTACCTTAGCAAGTAGACCGTACTTTGCCGGGGGTGTCATGACTGGTCACCTGTACCGAGGGGCTGTCATATCTTGGATTTCAAGTTATAACTGTTTGGTCTATGTGGGTTGAGGTCTCTTTCCACATATGTATGATATATTATGGAAGTAGAATGTTTTCTAGGATGTTGTATTGCATTAAACATTGTCATATTGAGATTATGTATCCATGGATTACGATTATGCATTTTGAATATATTGGCTTATGCTTTATTGTATTACATCCCGTATATTTAGTATATTCAAACATACTAATGCATACTTTATGCCTGTATGATATTACCATGTAGGGACCGGGGCTCCTTTTGATCATCCTCCTCGACGTGGCTAGTTTGATTCTCTAAGAAACTTTTTGGTGAGTCCTCAACTCCGAGGATAATATCTACTTTATTTCATGCTATGATGACACTTGTTTCTTATGTTGGATGCTTATTATTATGATCGTGATCCTGAGAAGTATCTTGGCCCCCGCTCTATTCTAAAGTAGAGGTGTTGTTGGATACTAAGTTTCTATATGCTTTTAAGCTTCACTCTTCTTATGCTTCTATGTTTATGAAAGATTTCCCTTGTTCTCACTTCCCTTGTTATACTTGACTCTTGTTGATGTTTATTTTACTTCCACAACTAAGGATATGTGCATGTTATACTCACGAGGCTGGTGTGGATTGTCTTCGGACTTCTCATTCGTTATGTCACGTTTAGGTCTTAGGCTTGAGTCGTGACAAGCTTGATATCAGAGCACTAAATTCTAAGGGTCCTTGGAAATCCAACATACTGCATCGATTAGAGTTTTATTCATGGTTGTAAAAACGCCACAACTATGAATAGGAGGTTATGAGGCATTTTAGGAAATGTTCCACTTCGTCATGATCTATGTCGTGCTTTAGATGTAAAGAAAATGCTTTCCCCCTGACAAATGCTCTTTGCTATTCTAGATCATGCTGCTACCAAGAGGAAGACTAAGGAGAGCCCGCACACCAGAGGAGCAACTCGGCCCCTTCCGCTCCTCAAGCTCCTCAAGATAGAGGGGTAGCCCATGACGAGTTCCAGGATGCCATCACAAAGTTGGACCATGCTATGACCAACCAAATGAACCAAGGGACCTAAGCCCCTCATGCCCCTACTCTGGCCTCTAGGGTGAGGGATTTCACAACGTTGAATCCTTCGGCGTTTCGCGGGTCTAAGACAGGGGAGGATCCCCAAGAGTTCATCGATGAGGTGTATAAGGTGATATTTATCATGGGGGTTAATTCGAAGGAGAAAGATAAATTAGCAGCCTACTAACTCAAGTGTGGGGCCCAAATTTGGTTTACTCAGTGGAAATTAGAGAGGAGAGATAATGATTGAGTGGAAAGCCGTCTTCCTCAATTGGTTCTTCCCTATCGAGTTAAAAGATGCTAAGATGATGGAGTTTATGAACCTCAATCAAGGTTTTATGAGTGTGAGGGAGTACTCCCCCAAGGTCAATAAGCTATCCAGATATGCTCCACATTTGGTTGCTGACCCTAGAGCTAGAATGATCAAATTTGTGTCAAGAGTGTCCATCTTGGTTAATGAAGAGTGTAGTACTGCCATGCTAGTGCGTGATATAGATTTGTCTCGGTTCGTGACATATGACGAACAACTTGAGGGAGAAAACTTTAGAAAGAGGAGAAGTGGGGAGTCCAAGAGGGCTCAATTTGAAGGTAATTTCCAAGAATTAAGGGTGACCGATTTCCACAAGGTCACAAGTTCCAAAGCCAAGGATCCTCCAATGCTCCTAATAAGAGATTTGCTAATGATGGGGTATATAACCCAAGATTCCAAGGTGGCAATGGTGGGATGACCATCCTAAGTGCCAAAAGTATGGGAGAAACCAGGGTGGTTCATGTTTGAAAAATTCTAATGCTTGCTTTGGTTATGGTGATGGGTCACAAGGTTATTGATTGTCCTCATGCTCAAAATAAGGGTAGAGATGGTCTTCCTCAAGGCTAAGTTGCTAATGTGGGTGAAAGGGCAAAGAGAGGCCAACAAGGGGGTTCTCCAAGGCAAAATAGGTTTTACGCTCTCCATGGAAGGTAAGGAGTAGATCAGGTTCCCGACGTCCTTACCAGTATGTTAAAAGTTTTTTATTATGATGTTGTATGCATTGATAGATCCGGGTGCCACACTTTGTTTCATTACTCCTTTTTTTTGACAATAAGCTTCATGTGTGTCCCAAATTGGTACACGAACCTTATGAAGTGTCTCCCCCGTTGGTGAATCCATTATTGCTAAAAGAGTCTATAGGGATTGTCCCGTGTCCAGATTGCATAAAGTTTTGCCTTGTGATTTTTGTTAAACTTGACATGGTGGATTTTGATATTATTCTTGGGACAGATTAGTTATATGCATATCATGCTTCCACTGATTATAGAATCCACAAGGTTAGGTTCCAATTTCCTAATAAGCCCGTCCTTGAGTAGGAAAGTCGTAATATGGTGGTCAAAGATAGATTCATTTCTTGTCTTAAAACCCAAAAGTTGATTTCTAAGGGTTGCATTTACCATCTTGTAAAGGTTAGGGATGTTGAGTCTAAAGTCCTTCCTAGTGAGTCAGTTTCGATGGTCAATGAGTTTCTTGATGTCTTTCATGTATGATCTTCCAGGTGTCCCTCCCAAAAGGGAAATAGACTTTGGTATAGACATCCTTCCTGATACATAACTCATTTCCATTCCCCCTTTTGGGTTTGGCGAGTTACTACTAGAGGTTTGTGAATGGTTTCTCTTCTGTTGCTTCCCCTTTGACAAAGTTGATCCAAATTGAAAGGACGCAAAATTTGTTTGGATTGATGAATGTGATAAGAGATTTCAAACTTTGAAAGACAAGCTTATCTCTGCTCCTATCTTGGCTCTAGCAGAAGGGTTAGAAGGGTTTGTGGTTTATTGTGATGCCTCAAAAATCGATTTAGGGTGTGTTTTAATGCAAAATGGCAAGGTGATAGCATATGCCTCTAGGCAACTTAAGGCGTATGAGCAAAATTATCCCACCCATGATCATGAATTGGCAGTTGTGGTATTTCCTTTGAAAATTTGGTTTCACTATTTGTATGGGGGTTCATGTTGATATGCTTACCGACCACAAGAGTCTCCAATATGTGTTCACACAAAAAGATCTTAACTTGAGACAAAGAAGGTGGTTATAACTCCTTAAAGATTATGACATGAGTGTGTATTGTCATCCCGACAAAGATAATGTTGTGGTCGATGCTCTAAGTAGAATGTCCAGGGGTAGTCTAGCTCATATCGATGTTGGTGGCAAGAAGGTGGCTAGAGAAGTTCACCAGTTGGCTAGGTTGGGGGTTAGGTTGAAGGAAGTTGAAAATGGTGGTGTAGTAGTGGTTGATGGTTCCAAATCTTCTTTTATTAAGGAAGCCAAGTCAAAGCAAGACCTTGACCCTGCCTTGCTAGAGTTAAAGGCTTTGGTGAAAGATGGTAAAGTGGAGGTTTTCGCCCAAGGGAGAGATGGTGCCCTTAGGTACCAAGGTAAGTTGTGTGTGTCTAATATTGATGACTTGAGGGAGTTGATTTTGAAGGAAGCCCATAATTCATCTTATTCTATTAACCCCGGTTCCACAAAGATGTATAGAGATTTGAGGGAAGTGTATTGGTAAAGTGGTATGAAGAGAGATATTGCCAAGTTCATTGCCAGTTGTCACAATTGCCAACAAGTGAAAGCTGAACATTAAAGGTCGGGTGACCTAGCCCAAGACATAGAAATTCCTACTTGAAAGTGGGAAAAGATCAACATGAATTTTGTGGTTGGGTTTCCAAAGACTAGGAAGCACTTTAATTCTATTTAGGTTATTGTTGATAGGATGACAAAGTCAGCTCACTTCCTACTATTTAGAACAACTTATGGTGCTGAAGGTTATGCCAAGTTGTATATTCATGAGTTGGTTAGATTTCATGGGTTACCCTTGTCTATTATTTTGGATCGTGGTGCTCAATTCACTTCTTATTTTTGGACGTCCTTTGTCACGACCCAAGCCTAGGGTCTTGATGTGACACGATGAATGGAAAGCTCGAAAACAACCCAAACAAGCCTCTTAGAATATCGTGTACATATCCTTTGTTGCAGAACCAAATTACACAAACATAAGAGTCAAATAAATGAAAAAAGAAAAAAGGGACTAAGGGGAACCATTCATAATAATAATAGCGTAAGAAGAGTCAAGCTCCAAAATCATAGACAAACCATGACATAATATCCAATAACACCTTTACATAAAATGGAGCAGGGGCTAAGACACTTTCCAGGCTCACCCTCATTTAATAAGTATTCAACATAAGAGTAAGTCTGTATAAAGTATGAATGAGAATAGATATCGCCCTCAAAATTGAGGACTCACCAACTAGCTTTCTCCACAATAATAAACTAGCTACGTGGAGGAGGAGGATGATCAAATAGAGCTTCGGTCCATATATGGTGATATCATGTAGGCATAAAGTATGCATTAGTACGTTTGAATATACTAAGTATGCAGGTTGGAAAGAAACAAGAATCATAAGCCATAATAACAAGATGCTTATATTCAATGAATATAAGCTCAATATGCCATATGTAATCAATGTGTAGGATGAAACATGCTTAAGAATAATCATACTTGAATATCTTGTTTAACACCATAAAGTAACATGAATAGATCATCTAACTACCTTGTACTAGAGTGTGAGGGATATAGCATAGGTCATAACCCCTTCTAGTAGGTAATAGGTAATACATAAGGGCAGAGGAGTAGCATAGGTCATAACCCCTACATGTCAGTATGAGATAATGAATAGTACATGAGAGTAGAAAAATAGCATAGGTCATAACCCCTACATGTAAGCATGAGGAAATACATAACATTGAATCGCATATGAAGGTGAGGCGTACTACGTTGTTCATAACCCCTTCATATGAGTATAAGATTTTGCATAACATCGAATCGCACATGAGAGTAAAGTATACAACATAGTTCATAACTCCTTTACGTAGAAATTGGCCTTTTACTACAGGGTAAGGCATGTAACATAGTTCATAACCCCTCTTAGTAGGCTTCACAATTCACAAGAGCATAAACCTTAGCATATAACTCATCAACAATCCAAACTTGTAAAAATTATGCAATACGTCATAGGAAAACTTGAGAATTCTTGTCAAGATATTTTATCAAACATGTGGTGGACATATATGGACACATGTCCAAATCATGCAAAATTCAAGGGTATGGATCATGAAATAGTGAAATCAATGCACCTTATAGTCATGTAACACAACCCATTAATACCATGGTAAAACCCCATCATGGGTAATATGCAAATCATATCATAACTTCACAATAGATTATAGATTTCATTGCTTGAATCATGTATATTCTCAATAGACAAGATTAATTCATAGTGTAAGCTTAAAATATATATTCATGCATAATCAACAATATTTGATAAAACCCCAATGTATTTCATGTTCATACTTCATAATAATAGATACTCATAGGTAATTCAACTTGAAAACATGCAGTTTTCATAAAAAGAAAGATTGGGCTCCATCGGTGAAAAGACTCAATGGATGAAACCAACATACCTTAAACTTAATTTTTCTTGATATAGACTTGAAGGATACTTGAAGATTGAATGGAGTTCTTAAGGAATTAAGCTTGGGACACCTGAATTTGGATGAAATATTTGGTTAAGTCTTGGAGAAGACTTTAGGAGGGTTTTGAGTGATCTAGAGTTGAAAAATGGCTAAATAAGGATGATTTAACCCTTAAGGGGTCATAGGGCTATGACTCCAATGTCCTTGGGCTGAAATAGAAAAATAAGGGAAAAACTGCAATGGTCCGCGACGCGAACGCAATGCGAAGGCAACTTTTACATTACTCCATTCCCCTAGCGTGTCGCGGCCAGGGCGTGGATCGCCACTATTTTCAAAAAATTAGCAAAAAATATTTTTCACTACGGGTCTTCTGAAATTTGGATTATATCTATCTCTCACTTAATTTTGCTCTCTGATCAAGAATATAAATTCAAATTTTGATATCACGCACATATTTGGAGATATATGAAATTACGATTATGGGAATTTTCGAAATATATTTTTGGGGAGTTTCATCCTTCCAAAGAGGTCTTGGTACTAAGGTCAAGCTTAGCGCGACTTTTCATCCTCAAACGGATGGTCAAGCCGAAAGGACTATCCAAACTCTTGAGGATATGCTAGAGCTTGTATTTTGGAATTTGAGGGTAGTTGGGATGAACATCTTCCACTTGTTAAGTTTGCTTACAATAATAACTGCCACTCTAGCATGGGTATGGATCCCTTTGAAGCTTTATATGGTAGGTGTTGTAGATACCCGGTTGAATGGTTTGATGTGGAGGAGATGGCTTTGATAGGCCAGGATATGGTTATGGAAGCTTTGGAGAAGGTGAGGTTGATAAGGGAGAGATTAAAGATGGCCTAAAGTAGAAAAAAGTCTTATTCTGATGTGAGGAGGAGGGACCTTGAGTTTAATGTTGATGATTGGGTTTACTTGAAAGTCTCACCCATAAAGGGTGTGCTCCAGTTTGGCAAGAGAGGAAAATTGAGCCCAAGGTTTGTGGGACTATATAGAATTTTAAGGAGGGTGGGTAAGGTTGCATATGAGTTAGAGTTGCCTATGGAGATGAATATGGTTCATCCGGTCTTCCATGTGTCCATGTTGAGAAAGTGTGTAGGTGACCTAAATGCTATAGTGCCCTTAGAGGTTATGGGTGTTGTGGAAGATAATTTGACCTATGAGGAGGACCTAGTAGAGATATTGGATAGACAAGTGAAGAGGTTGAGAATCAAAGAGGTAGCATCCGTCAAGGGCCATTGGAGGAATCAACAAGTTGAAAGTGCCACATGGGAAGCCAAGGCGCACATTAAGAAGCGATACCCATATCTCGTCCACTCTATTTAAGCCAAAGGTAATGAAGTAAGTTTCATCTATGATTTCAAGTCTTAAGTTTCAGCCCTCATTTCATTTTGCATGCATTCATGTTCATGGTAATAAGTTTATGGCGATTTTTGACATCCATGTTACAACATTTTGAAAATGATATTTAAGTGCATTTGTTACATTCATGTCGGGCTGAAATCTTCATAATAACTTTTCTTATGCATGTTTCTTTGACATTCGAGGACGAATGTTCCCAAGGGAGAAATATTGAAACACCCCTTTTATGTGCTTCGGACTGCCCCATAATCGTAATTTCCTCATATCTCAAAATTTGTGTGTAATTTCAAAAATTTGACTTTATATTCTTGATCAGAGGGAAAAATTAAGTGGGTAATAGGTATAATCCAGATTTCAGTAGACCCGTAGCGAAAATTAATGTCTGCCGGCGCCCAGGCCGCGATGAGCCTAGGGCGGGACTAGTGTATTTGGTGATCCACGTCTGGTCCACGTCGCTCCTGGGGTGCGAACTAGTGTATTATTTTTCTTGGTTTTCTTATTTCATCCAAGGGCATTGAGGTAATAGCACCATGCCCATTTAAACGTGAAATCTCTCATACTGAGCCATTTTTAAACTCTATAATTCACAAAACCCTCTCTAAAACCTCTTCAAGACTCTATCAAATCTCTCATTCAAATTCAAGGACTTCAACCTCAATTTTGGAACTCAAGAACCCATCTCAAGCTTCAAGTCTCATCCAAATTCATTTTAAGAAATTCAAGGTTTAAGGTTTGTGGGTCTTCATCCAAGGGTTCTTTCACCCATGGAGCCCAACCTTCTCTTTTCATGGAAATTGCATGATTTCAAGTTATACCTATGGGTATCTTTTATTATGAAATATGAACATAAACTATATTGGGGTTTTATCAGGTATTGATTGATTATGCATGAATATCTATTTCAAGCATATCTCATGAATTGGTTGTCTATTGGGACTATGCATGATTTGAGCTATGGAACCATGAACTATTATGGGCTTTTGTGATGGATTTCAAGATACCCTAAATGAGAGTTTTACTACAATATTGGTGGGTTGATTTGCATTGAGTTTACTCATCTTGTTTTACTCTTGAATTGCATGATTTTGAACAAGAATCATGAACCCGCCATGTGTTTGATAAAATTACATGACAAGAATTGTCAAGTTGTTGATGATCTGTTACATGATTTACAAATCCAGTGACTTCATGATGATTAAGGGATTTCAAGCATGTATTGAATTCCTAAAAAGCATCTATGATTTTACAAGTATCAAGTTAAGTCCTATTTTAAGATTTTTAACTCTTGTGAGCCATTCATGTTAAAGCAAGGGATTATGTATGATTATTACCTACTCTCATGTTCAAGTTAGGCTCACTACTAAAGGTCAAGCATGTTTATGAGCTACTTAAGTCATGTTATCATGTCTCTTACAAGTTATTCATGCTATGATTAAAGTATAATTATTTCAAGTATTCCGTGGGATTTGACTTAGTACCGATTGAGGCTTAAGATGGGGACTTGACTCAAGGGGTCCTTATATAAAGTCTTTAGTCTCTAAACTATGTTCCACCATAGGATTATATATTATCCCCTTGCTATACTAGTGAATCCATCTAGTTCATATTATCATGTTTTGTTTACTTTGGCAAGTAGACCATACTTCGCAGGGGGTGTCATGCCTAATCACCTTACTGAGGGGGTGTCATGCCTTGGATTCCTAGTTGTACCTGCTTGTTCTATGTCGGTTGAGATCTCTTCTTACATATGTATGATATATTATGCAAGTTGAATATTTTCCAAGCATGTTTTATTATAAGCATTGATCATGCATGTCATATTGAGATTATATATCCATTGATTATGATTATACATTTTGAATGTATTAGCTTATGTCTTTGTTGGATTGCATCCCGCATACTTAGTACATTCAGACATACTCATGAATATTCTATGCCTACGTGATATTACCATGTAGGGACCGTGGCTCCTTTTGATCATCCTCCTCCACGTGGCTAGTTTGATTCTCCAAGAAACCTTTTGGTGAGTCCTCAACTCTGACGATAATATCTAATTTATTTCAATCTATGATAAGACTTGTTCCTTATGTTGGATGCTTATTATTATGAGGGTGAGCCCAGGAAGTGTCTTGGCCCCCGCCCCATTCTAAAGTAGAGGTTTTGTTGGATACTAAATTTGTATATGCTTTCAAGCTTGACTCTTCTTATATTTCTATGTTTATGAAAGATTTCTCTTACTCCTACTTACCTTGTTATACTTGAATCTTGCTGATATTTATTTTACTTCCACAACCGAGGATGTGTGCATGTTATACTCAACAGGCTTGTGTCGGTTATCTTCGGACTTCTCATTCACAATGTCACTTTTAGGGCCTACACTTGGGTCGTGACAAAGACCCAATTAATTCTATCATTACGGCTCTTAACCTGTTTGTGATTATTTTAGGTACGATTTTGTAGGTCATATTGCACAGGCTAATAGGTCTAAAATCTTTCAATTCATTTGCTCCAATCTTTTTTGGAATGAGACATATGCGGGTCTCATTTATTTCCTTTGAAATTTTTCCATTAGTGTATATATTCGTACATTGGTTGGTGACTGAGGGTCCCACCGTTTCGCAGTATTTTTGACTGAAAAAGGGTGGAGCTCATCTGGCCTAGTTCTTTAAATGGCTTGAATGAGAATACTGCTAATTTTATCTCTTCTACAGTTGAAATATTCCCTGGACTATTAAGAATATTATTGATATTATTTAGAGTAGTAATCACTTTTTGACTAAAAGTAGAGGACATGCGGGATGTGCGGGAGAGTCTTTTGAAGTGGGATAGGGCAAGGGCCTTGATTTCCTCTTGTTCATATACATACTCCCCTTCATCATTTAACAAAATATTTATTTTATTAGATATTCTTCTATTTAAAGTAGTTGTGTGGAAGAAGCACTTGTTCACGTCTCCTTCGTTTATCCAGCTAATTCTTGATTTTAGTTTCCAGAAATCCTCTTCTCTTTGGATGATATTGTAGAATTCATTTATTATTTTTGTTTCAAGTTGTTGTAAATAAGTGCTAGTTAAGTAGTGTTGAGATTTATATATTCCCTCTAGACGTTTTAGTAATATCCTCTTTTATTAAAAGATATTTCCCAAAGTTTTTTTATTCCATTCTAAGACATCTTTTGTAAAGAGAGGGATTGCCTGGAGGATGTCTATCTATCTACTCCAGCTATTTTTAATAATTTGTTCAAGATCTGAGTGTGATGTCCACATGCTTTCAAACCTAAATAATTTTTGGTGTATTGTGTTATCTTTGTTGCCCAGTGTTAGTAATATGGGGCAAAGATCGGTGTGTGTTCATGGAAGGTGTTTAACATGTGCGTCAGGAAAGGCCTAGATCCAGTCCTCCATGGCTAGGATTTGATCCATCCTTTCACAAATAAGGCTTGATTTATTTTTAAATCTTTTATTTAGCCAAGTGTGGTTGCTACCTTAGAAGCCTAGATCAATTAGTTCACAATGGTTTATTACTTTCCGTAAGTCTTTTGTTCTAGTTTTGCATAGTGGTCGACCCCCAAATTTTTCGTTGCTACTTAAAACTCATTGAAGTATCCACCAAAGAGCCATTTTGCTATCATAGTTATTTTTGATATTTTTAAAATTTTCCCATAATTTGATACGTTCATTCACATGAACACTAGCATATATACAACTTATCATCCAAGAGAAGTTCGCAAAATGTACCTTTATTATAACATGTATTTCCTGATTTGTGGTTGTGACTTCATCTATTTCTAGCTGGATATCATCCTATAGGAGGACGATTCCTCCTGAGTTTCCTATTGCTGGTACTTGTATTATGTTATTGGAATTGAAATTTTCTAAGAGTGGTTGATGGTCCTGCATTTTGGTTTCTAAAAAGGCAACTAATGGTGGTCTGTGCCAATCCAAGAGCAATCTAAAGTTTTTTCTAAAGTTTGCACTATTTCCTTCTCTACAATTTCAGATTATAAAGTTCATGGAGTTATTTGTGGGGGGTTGGGGGTTGGGAGGCTACTAGGTTATGTTCCCCATCATTTGATTCTCCTCTATCATTGTTGGGTTGAGAATCACTATGAAGTTTCCTATTTCCTGGTTTACTAAGGCTCGTATATCTAGTGAGGTTTTCCTTGGGTTAGGAGTGAAAATTAATATGCATTTTTTTACAAATTGTTCTTTGAAGAGTAAGACCTTTATTTCTTTTAATATCGTTATTTTTGTCCGAGTCTCTCTCATCACGAGAAGAGTATTTCTCAAGTCTTCTGAATTTTGAGTCTGTTCTATCTTTGGTGCTATCCCACTTATTACAAGATGAGACTGAGTTTGAGTTGTTACCTTATTACAAGATGAGACTGAGTTTGAGTTGGTACCTGAGAAACATGTGGAATGTAGTTTGGCACCACCATTGGTGGGGAATCCTCCTAGTTGGCTTGAGCTACTGGAGAGTTGGGGAGGTTTGTCTTCATTGTTGTGTAAGTTGGCCACGGGGAGAGGTTTGTATCTACAACTGGTGATGGAAAAAACTGGGTTGGGTAAAAGGTGGGGTCCAGATTGAGTGGTGGTATTTGGAGGGGTTCCATAGAGTTGAACAAGGGTGTTTCCCATGTTGGAAAGAGGAAGAAAGGTAATTCGGGAGGGGGTGGAATCATATGTTGTGGAAGTAGTGTTGAGGTCCACATATGGTTGTGGTATACCTCCATCCCCAGTATCATCCCTTCGGAGACAATGTAGGAGATGAAGGTTGGGTTTCTCATAACTATCATCACTTCCCTCCCTTCCACCATTGCAGAAAAAGAGATGGCCTGATTTTGCAGGCCCACTTTTATCCATGATTATAGGAACTGGCTCAAGGGAGGTTCAGGAGTTGAGTAGTAAGTACTTCCTCCCATTGTCACAGAATAGGTTTGGAAGGTTGGGAAAGGGATGAATGGGGGAACTTGGTTGTTCATCTAAGTTGTTCTTCATTGTTGGAGACTGGAATGAAGGGGGATTGGAAAGGGGCTCTGTTCAAATTTGGCGGCATTGATGAGATGAAAAGGGGAATCTTGGCATTTTGCTCTTTAATAGGCAAGTCAATAGATATTCCTTTAATTGTGTATATAAACTGCTTGTGCTATATTTCCTTTAGTAGGAATATCAGTACTAGGTAAGATATATATAACTTGTACATTGTTTCCTATTTTGCTTTCCAACTTAGAGGGAGATATGTTTATGTTACTTGGGATTGTTGTGACAGTGGTACCTTGTGGGGATATGGTGGCGGATATGATACTAGGAGTATTTTCCTCGTTGGCCGTGTTAGAGCTGGCAAATATAGAGGATGACAAGTCCACATCCATTTCCAGCTCATTTGATTGTATTGTTGATGTTACAGCATCAACAGTAGGACTGATGTGGCCAAAGTTTAACTTTGTGGTATATTGTGTATCCATTATATTAAATTCGGGATTAGAGGATAATATAGGCTTAATCATTTTTATCTTGTCAGAGTTTGCAAAGCTTAGCTGTAGGTTGATGTTTTGCGATTTTGGATGCAAATAATTTTGGAAATTGTTCTATTTGTTTTTAATTTTTTGACGTCATTTTTGGTGCACCGTGTTCCAAGTTTCCCAGTGATTCGAAACTGTTTGAGAAATTATGTTGTGTAGTATGTGTTTTTGTAGATGTTTGGGTGTTGATTCAAGCAATATAACTTCCTTTCTTGTATGTAAAAGTCTTGGATTCTAGATATTTACCTGTTCCTGTCAAATAAATTTACGTTTATACTTGGGCTGCTCTTTTCGGTGTCCTTTGATTGTCATTTGTTGTTCCTTTTGTCCTTTGAGAAGATAAAAGTCTTCCATTGCTCTTCCCCTACTTTTTCTTCTTTGTTTTCACTCTTGCTGTCCTGATGTTGAGTATGTACTATATCCTTTGTTTTGTTAGTGTAGTTTCCTTGTATTACCATTCTGCAGCTTCTGACGTTATGCCCTAGGACCCCATATCTATTACAGAATAAGTCATGTCATTCATATTCTAATTGTTGCTTATGATTTCCTATAAAATTGTTTTTTAACTGGAACCTCTAATGCTACCTCCATGCATATACGTGTGTATCTCCCTCGCAAGGCCTGTGATGTGCAGATGTTCGTCTTGACTAGCATTTCCATTGTTTCCCCTACTTTTTCTAGAATTTGGTGGTCGTAAAACTCTGTCAGTATTTCTGGCAATTGGATCCAAATAGATGATGAGTTTACTTTTGCTTCAGAAGCAACAAAATTTGGTATCCATCTTCTTACGGATAGGAAGTACCTGTTTATGAACCAAGGTTCATTGTGAATGATGTATTTTAGACTGCCTTCCTTGTAGTAATTGGTAATGTAGTAGTCATGGCCCAGGTCTATTAGGATGATTTCCTCCATGACTTTCCATATAGCTTTTAGTTTTTTCTTCAAGTATTGATGGATTATTCTCTTTCCCACAACCTTGATGATGGTTGAGTAAACCTAGGGTTTGTATATCCATTGCATACTAGTCTCTGAGAGTTTGATACTTCCTAAAAAGTCGCTGATCTCATTCAAACTTGTGGTGCTGTGTGGATTTGTATTTTCGCAAATCATAGTATCCATCTCTTGTATTTCTATGAAACGACCCCAAAAAGTGCTCGAAAATGTATCTCGAAAGTTCTCAGAAATGTAATTTCCATATATCTTAAAATCCATGTGTGATATCAAAAATTCGACTTCATTTTCTTATTCAGGGGGTCAAAACTAGGGGAGAAAAGGGTCTAACCCCAATTTTAAAGCAATCGTATCAAAATTTAAAATTCCCAAATGTCAAATTCCAATGAGCAAAGCACGCTACTTCTACGATGTGCTATAGTGTATTTTGAGTCTGTATTTTTTAAGTTGGTCCAATTCTTGGACCTAAGTGTTCCCAAACATGTTTTTAACTATACTTAGCCATATTTCACCCTCATATCGTCCTAAACATTCCCCAGTATTCACTCAAATACTTAGTCATATTTTTCACTCCTAAATTCAAGTCTCGAAACCTTTTTCGAACCTAAGGATTTCCTTTAAGCTTCAACCCTCCATTTTCAATCTTCACGAAGAGTTTCTCCAAAGCTAAGGTGTGGGTTTCAATCATTGGGTCCTTCTACCCATGGTGTCCTAATCCCCTTATTACTCAATTTGCATGATTTAAAGTTGATTTTGACAAATTGGTTTACTAGTATGAACATGTCTATGAACTATGTTGAAGCTATGTAAAGTTGTGACTGTTTTGCTATGTTTGACATATTAATTTTGGATCTATTGTAAGATTTGACGGGGGTTTTGATGTAGATTGCTTGGGGTGTTGCAAGGTGTTGATTGATAGTTTTAAAATGACTTTTTTGTATAATTTCATCTCTATATTTCATGGTTTTGTACTACCATTTCACACCCGCCAAGTGTTTGATAAAATGTCCGATTACGGTTTCTTGAGGAATTGAAGGTCCAAAGCACGAGATATGATATGATTGATGTTATTATGATGAAAAGATCTTATGTATATGATATAATCTATATAAAGTGTCGTATTACACCATGCCCGATCCGGGGGGACTAAGAGCCTGGATAACCTTGTCGAGGGGTTAGTACCTTGATAACCGAGGTGGGGGTTTATACTTATCAATAATATGAGGGGTTTGTACTTCGCCACCAGAGTGATAAGGTGAGATTATCATCAACCATGTGAGGGGTTTGTACCACACCACTAGGGTGATGGGGTAAGATCATCATCAACCTACTAAGGGGTTTGTACTTTGGAAATTTAGTTTGGTCTCTTCTACACATATGATATCCTATAGGAGCATAAGTTACTTAAGCATGTTTTACTTAGGCTTTTACCATACATGTCATATTGTTATATTATGCCTATTGGCTATTATTATCTATTTTGATTATGATGTCTGTCTCTTTTCTCATTGCATCCTACATACTTAGTACATTCAAACGTACTAATACATACTCTTGACTACATGATATCGCCATGCAAGAACTGGAGTCCAAGTTAACCATCCTCCTCCACGTGGCTAGTTTGGTAATACTCAAGCTAGTTGGTGAGTCCTCCACTACGGGGACCTTAGTCTATGTTGTTCTTATTACGTATTGCCACATTCTTCTTTATGTTCTATTTTGACTATGAGGATGAGCCCGGTTGCTTTGTCTTGGCCCCCGCTCTTATCTATATAGTAGAGGTGTTTGTTGGACATGTTACGTATATTTGATATGAGGTTTGACTCATAATTTCTTGATTATGATATTATGCAAGCTTTCCCCTAAGCTCATTTGCCCCTATTCTTACTCTTTGTCTCTTATATGCTTCCGCAACCAATGATGTGTAGTGAAAGTTAAGAGGCTTTTTTGGGGTTCCTTCAGGTTCCCCATTTGCCGTGTCACATCTAGGCCCTGGGCTTGGGTCATGACAAACTTGGTACAAGATCATTAGGTTAATGGATCCTCGGAGTCCAACACACCGTGTCGATCAGAGTCATATTCATGGTTGTGAAGCGCACCATGACTATGAATAGGAGGGTATGAGACGTTTTAGGAAATGTTTTGCTTGTTCATGTTCTAAGTCATGCTATTGAGTTGCAGTAAGTGCTTACCCTTACAGTTGTTCTTTACTATGCTAGATAATGCCAAACACAAGAGAAAGACAAGCCCGAATCCCCGAGGAGCAACATACCAATGGTGAGCTCCGGGATGCTCTCTGTGCTTGCCCAAGTTGTGGCAAACCAAGTCAACCAAGGGGCCCAAGCCCCTCATGCTACTACCCCGGGAGCTAGGATAAGGGACTTCATGAGGATGAATCCTCCGGTGTTCTATGAGTCAAAGGTGGATGAAGATCCACAAGAGTTAATTGATAAGGTCTACAAAATCTTGAATATCATCAGTGTTGGGTCGAATGAAAAGGTGGAGTTCGCGGCATACCAACTCAAAGGGGTAGCCCAAATATGGTATGATCAATGGAAGGGGGAGAAGGAAAATGGTAACGTGGTGCTTTGGGAGGAGTTCAAATTGGCTTTCCTCAATTGATTTTTCCCTCTTGAGCTTAGGAAAGCTAAGTTGGTAGAGTTCATTAACTTGAAACAAAGAGCAATAAGTGTGAGGGAGTATGCCCTCATATTTAATCAACTTTCAAAGTACGCTCCTTATTTGGTGGTCGATCCTAGATCTAGGATGAATAAGTTTGTGATGGGGGTCTCTGACTTAGTGAGTGAAGAATGCTGATATGCTTTGCTAATTAGTGAAATGGACTTGTCTTGGTTGATGACATATGCCGAACAAATGGAGGAAGAAAAGTTGAGGAAGAGAAGAGGTCATAAGGCTAGGAGGGCCTGTTTTAAGAGTAAATTCCAAAAAGGTGCTAGATTTCATCAAGGCCAAGGGTCTTCTCATGCTACTAATAGGGGGTTTGCCAATGATTCCCCTAGGCCTCAAGGTGTTGGTGGTGTGACTCCTATTGATGTGTGTCCTAAATATGGAAAGAGGCATAGGAGTCTACGTTTGAAGGGTTCTAATGCATGCTTTGGATGTGGGGAGCATGGTCACAAAAAGGTGGATTGTCCAAGAAACTGTGGCAAAGGCCGGGGTGCAAATGCAGTCCCATTGGGTAGAGGTGGTACTCAAGGTACAATAGGTTTTATGCTCTACATGGAAGACAAAGGGTTGATGAGGTTCTCGATGTTTTTATTGGTATGTTGAAAATCTTTGACTTTGAGTCTGAGTTGTTGCATGAGTCTTATGAGGTATCTACTCCTATTGGTGCATCTATTGTTGCTAGGAAGGTGCATAGAAATTGTCCGATTTGTATCTTGCACAAAATATTGCTTTGTGATCTTGTTGAGTTGGATATGGTTGATTTTGATGTCATTCTTGAGATGGATTGGTTGCATGAATACTATGCATCTATTGATTGTAAAACCCTTAGGGTCAAGTTCCAATTCCCAAATGAACCCGTCCTTAAGTGGGAGAGTCATGATGTGGTGGTAAAAGGTAGGTTCATCTCTTGCGTTAAAGCCTGTAAATTGATCTCTAAGGGGTGTTTGTATCATCTTGTGAGGGTTAAAAATATGGAATCCAAAATCCCTTATATAGAGTCGGTTCCGATTGTAAATGAGTTCCTTGATGTCTTCCCAAATGACCTTCCAGTATCCCTCCCTAAAGGGAGATAGATTTTGGCATAGATCTCCTTCCCGATACTCATCCCATTTCTATTACCCCTTACCATATGGCCCCGACGGAGTTGAAGGAGTTAAAGGAACAATTGAAAGATTTGTTGGAGAAGGGATTTATTAGGCCTAGTCAATCACCTTGGGGTGCATCGATATTGTATGTAACGAAGAAGGATGGGTCCCTTAGGATGTGTATTGACTACCGGCAACTCAATAGGGTCACTATAAAGAATAGATATCCTCTTCCAAGAATTGATGATTTTTTTTGACCAATTGCAAGGGGCTAGCTATTTATCTAAGATTGATCTTCGGTCCAGGTGTCATCAAGTGAGAGTGAAGGAGTGTGATATTCCCAAGATGGCCTTCCGTACTAGATATGGGCATTATGAATTTGTGGTAATATCATTTGGGTTGCCCAATACACCGATCATCTTTATGGACCTAATGAATAGGGTCTTCAAACCCTACCTTGATTCTCTTGTTGTGGTCTTCATTGATGATATTTTCATCTATTCACATAGTAGGAAGAAGTGTATAGGTCATTTGAGAGTTGTGTTGCGAATATTGAGGGAGGAGAAATTGTATGCCAAGTATGAAAAGTATGAATTTTGGTTGAAGGAGGTTGCGTTCCTAGGTCATTTAGCGTTGGGAGATGATATTAAGGTGGATCCTGAGAAGACCGATGTGATTATAAATTAGCCTAGACCATTGACCCCGTCATATATTAAGAGTTTCTTGGGCCTAGTGGGTTACTATCGATGGTTTGTGAATAGGTTCTCCTCTATTGCTTCCCCTATGACAAAATTGATTTAAAAGAAGGTTAGTTTATGTGGAACAATGAGTGTGAGAGGAGCTTCCAAACATTGAAAGTAAGTTTGTGTCTGCTCCTATATTGTCATTACCGGATGGGCTTGAGGGATCTGTTGTGTATTGTGATACTTCTAGAGTTGGGTTGGGTTGTGTGCTAATGCAAAATGGTAAGGTGATAGCATGTGCTTCTAGGCAACTTCAAGTGCATGAAAGGAACTACCCTATCCATGATCTGGAATTGGCCGTCGTGGTGTTTGCAATAAAGATTTGGCGCCATTATTTTTATGGAGTACATGTTGATGTGTTCACTGATCATAAAAGCCATATGTTTTGATTCAAAAAGATCTCAACTTGGGGCAAAGAAGGTGGCAAGAACTTCTTAAGGACTATGACATGAGTGTGCATTACCATCCCAGTAAGGCAAATGTTGTGGCGGATGCTTTGAATAGGGTGTTTATAGGTAGCCTAGGTCATGTTGATGATGGTAGTGATAAGGAGATAGCTAGGGAGGTATATCGGTTGGCTAGATTGGGGGTTAGGTTGGAAGAACTGGGTAATGGTGTTGTTGTTGTTGATGGTTCTAAGTCTTCCTTGGTTGATAAGGTGGTGGCAAAAATAAGATCTTCACTCCTCCTTGCTTGAATTGAAGACCTTGGTGAAAGAGGGTAAAGTAGGACCTTGGTGAAAAAGGGTAAAGTAGAGGCTTTCTCCAAGGGGGAGATGGTGCCCTTAGGTACCAAGGTAGGTTGTCTGTGCCTTGTGTTGATGGTTTGAGGGAGAAGATCCTTGATAAGGCCCATAACTCTTCTTATTCTATCCACCCCCATTCCACCAAAATGTATAGCGACTTGAGAGATGTGTATTGGTGGGGAGACATGAAGTGGGACATTGCCAAATTTGTTTCGATTGCCATAGTTGTCAACAAGTCAAGACCGAACATCAAAGGTCAGGTGGCCTAACCCAAGATATAGAGGTGCCCACTTGGAAGTGGGAAGAGATTAATATGGACTTTGTAATTGGGTAGCCCAATACTAGGAAGGGTTTTGATTCCATATAGGTTGTGGTTGATAGGATGATGAAATTGGCTCACTTTCTACTGGTTAAGACTACATATGGGGCTGAAGAGTATGCAATATTGTACATCCATGAGTTAGTGAGGTTGCATGGGGTTTCCTTATCCATCATATCGGATCGTGGTGCTCAATTTACTTCTCCTTTTTGGAGGTCTTTCCAAAAGGGTCTTGGTACATAGGTTAAACTTAGTACGACCTTCCACCATCAAATCGATTGCCAAGATGAAAGGATAATTCAAACCCTTGAGGATATGCTTAGGGCATGTGTATTGGAGTTGAGGGGTAGTTGGGATGACCATCTTCCTTTGATTGAGTTTCCATGTAATAATAGTTATCATTCTAGTATCAGTATGGCTCATTTTGAGGCTCTTTATGGGAGGCGTTGTAGATCACCGGTTGGTTGGTTTGAGGTTTGTGAGGTAGCTTTATTGGGGCAGGATCTGGTTATGGAGGATCTTGAGAAGGTCAGGATTATTAGGGAAAGGTTTAAAAGAGCCCAAAGTCGTCAAAAATCTTATGTCGATGTGAGGAGAAGAGACCTTGAATTCAAAATGGGTGATCGGGTCTATTTGAAAGTTTCTCCAATGAAAGGTATGGTTTGTTTTAGTAAAAAGGGGAAGTTAAGTCAAAGATATATTGGTCCTTATGAGGTGATAAAGAGGGTCGGCAAGGTAGCTTATAAGTTGAAGTTATCTAGTGAGATGGAATTGTTTCATCCGGTATTTCATGTCTCTATGTTGGGGAAATGTGTGGGTGATCCTAATGTTATTGTGCCTCTTGATATTGTGGGTGTTGTTGAGGAAAACTTAACTTATGAGAAGACTCTGGTTCATATTTTGGATAGGCAAGTGAAGAGATTGAGGAACAAGGAGGTGGCTCCCGTTAAGGTCCTTTTGAGGAACCAACAAGTTGATAGTGCTATTTGGGAGGCCGAAGCGGACATGCAAAAGCAGTATCCTTATCTTTTCCACTCCATTCAAGCCTAAGGTACCAATTCTAAGTCCCTTATGTGACTTTAAGTCTTATATTTCAGCCCCTATGTCATTTATATGCATTCATGTTTAAGTTGTCAAATTTATGATGATTTTACACTTATGTTGAGATTTTGAAAATGGTATTTTAAATGTAATGTTGCATTCTTGTTGGGGATGATTTGTTTATGATCACTCTTGTCTTGCACGTCTCTTTTACATTTGGGGAAGAATGTTTCCAATGGGGAGATATTGAAACGACCACAAAAAGTACTTGAAAATGTGCCTCGGAAGTGCCCGAAAATGTAATTTCTATATATCTCAAAATCTGTGCGGGATATTGAAAATTCAACTTCATTTTCTTATTCGGGG
Source organism: Solanum clarkiae (assembly GCA_011800125.2). NCBI lineage: Eukaryota > Viridiplantae > Streptophyta > Magnoliopsida > Solanales > Solanaceae > Solanum > Solanum clarkiae. Next base: position 6,304 of record JAABOM020078619.1, on the reverse strand, counting down.
CCTCAAAATTAGGGGAAAAAGTGTCTAACCTTGATTTTAGAGAAACCGTATCAAAATTTGAAATTTTCAAATGTCAAATTCCAATGAGCAAAGCGCGCCGCTTCCGCGACGCGCCACAGTGTATTTTGAGTCCATTTTTTTTAAGTCGGTCCAAGACATAGAAGTCTTGGACCTACGTACTCTTAAACGTGTTTTTACCTATACTTAGCCATATTTTACCCTCATATCATCCTAAACATTTTTCAATACTCACTCAAACACTTAGCCATATCTTTCACTCCTAAATTCAAGTCTCAAAACCTCTTCCGGATCTGAGGATTTCCTTCAAGCTTCAAGCCTCCATTTTCAGTCTTCATGAAGAGTTTCTCCAAAGAAAATGTATGTGGGTTTCAATCATTGGGTCCTTCTAACCATGGTGCCCAAATCCCTTTTTTACTCAATTTGTATGATTTAAAGTTGATTTCACAAATGGGTTTACTAGTATGAACATGTCTATGAACTATGTTGAAGCTATGTAAAGTTGTGACTGTTTTGCTATAATTTGAGCTATAACTCTTGCATTTATTGTAAGATTTGATAAGGGGTTTTGATGTATATTGCTTGGGGTATTGTAAGGTGTTGATTGATGATTTTACAATGAATTTTTTGCATGATTTCACCTCTATATTTCATGGTTTTATACTACCATTTCACAATCTCCAAGTGTTTAATAAAATATCCGGTTATGGTTTCTTGAGTAATTGAAGGTCCAAAGAATGAGATATGATATGATTGATGTTATGATGATGGAAAGAGCTTATCTATATGATATAATCTATATAAAGTGTTGCATTAGACCATGCCCGATCTGGGGGAATAAGAGTGTAACACCCCACACCATACAATATTAGTACTATGCAAATGAAATATGATATGGTTTGGTCAAATTAGCGTCTATTTTTAAAAGTGCTCGAATCTCATGTTATAGGGGGATATGTGCATCTAACGCTTAAGAGGGTCGAGTGTATACATGTTTTGTGTCAAACTAAGGAGATCACGGCCTTAAATGAAGTAAGAGAATTTAGGTGCTTGTAGGACTTAGAAAGCTAGCAGGTGAGTCACCTATTTGCTTAGCTTAAATTGCTAGCTAAACAGAGACGAGGCTCGACATCGGATTTGTCCAAGTCCGATTATGAATAAAGTCCGTATTAAGAGTGTAACTTTAGCCCAAGTTTTAGAATCATAAATGGACTTTATTTTCAGCCCAAGAAGAATATAAAAAGAGTCCAAGTACATCATAACACACTTAATCATTTGGGCCCAAACCAAGTGAAGAGAAGTTTGAAAAATGGGCAGCCAAAGCCCATCAACTTTGAGAGCCATTTAGGCCCAAGTGTGAGGGACAAGCTGCTGCCTCACCAGCTTAATAATATGTGGTATTAGGTGGTCAAGAGGTCAAAAGAAAGTCGGCCAAATTAGGCCTTTAAAAAGGGGTTACAAGCAGCAAATTTTATTCACTCTTAGACTTGAAAAATTTCAGTTTTCACAATTTTCTCTCTACACTTTCTTAACCTAGCAAAGTAGCCACAATGGAACTTCTAGGGTTCTTGGAGAAGCCATATACCTTGAAGGTAGTGGTAAGTAAGTTTACATATATATTTAGTATGATTTTCTTAATACAAAAAAGAAGTATATGCTAGTATATTTGTGCTGAAAAATTTGGACAGCTTGTGTTTAGAAAGTTGTTGCACACTTGCCTTTTGTTTTAGTAACTTCTCTATCATTTATGGGTTGTATTATGAAAAGAAGTTGATTTTCTTAACATGGATTGATTTACAGATATTATCCTAAGGTTGCTGCCCTGATTTTGGTTTCATTTAACAAACGAGATTTATTGTGCTATCTTAAGTGTAACTTGTGGCTGTTGAATGGAAGGCTATTGGCTCACATCCTTCATGAATTCTTGGGTGTTGTTCTAAGACTATTTTAGGAATGTTTGTATGTATAAATGTTGTTGGAACAGTTTGGTTAGAGTTGGAACGGGTTTGGAATTGTCGACATTGAAATGTAGTGAATGGAGGTAACGTTATGTTGTCCATTTGTAGGTTGTGTAGAATTGTTATGTGTTGTGCCTTATGGACTGTTGTAAGATTGTTGTGGCACTAAAATAGGCTTCACATGATGTGTACATGTGAATGTGTATTAGAAAATACGATTAGGGACGGAAAGGTTGAAAGAATACACTCGGGTTTATAGATACTCGCTTGCTGCCCGTGTGTTGTTTTTTATGTGATTGGGCTGCCAAGATGTATCTATTGGCTGCTAATACTAGTTTTATCACCTACTATATTGTAGATAAATTTTTGTAGGAAGGGGAAGTTATCTCGAGGTAGTAACGAGGTCCTACAAAGAGGTATGTAAGGCTACTTGATTCGTATTACTTGGCATGAAATCTAGATTCTTCCTTGGCACATAAAGGCACTTACCAACTCCGACACAACTATTAACCGTGTCTCCAGTCTTTCACATGTTCATATGTTCCCATACATAGTCACCTTCAAACCTGCATTCATACGTGGATACCAAGTCACATGAGTCCTTGTCGCTAAATAAAGTTCACGAGTTGTTTTATTTCATACGTATTTCGTTATTTGTGTAACATACTCTTCTTATTGTCATATTGTCTTGTATGATTATTTATATGTCACATGATACATCTACAGTCCTATAGCTCTAATATTGTGACCACCAAAAGCATCATCTCAAAGTTAATTGAAAGGAAAAGTATCTTATTTATTGATGGGTGGTAGTCCGAGGGATGGAAGAATCACCTAGCCAGGGACGAGTCCTATCACGGGTTGTAGCCCGAAGGGTTAAGCAAGAGCCTAGCCAGGGATGATCCTGATACAATTTTACCACTGATCAGATAGTCATTTGTATTACATGTTGTGCATAGACTATACAATAAAGGTAAAGTAATATAAAGAACATAAAGTACATGATCCCAAAGTATAACCAAAGGTGGTCTCTAATCTTACACCAGTGCATGGTTTCATTTGAGTTGTTACTTCATGTACAGTATTTCCTTCCTTACATATTCAGTATATTATCCCATACTGATGTCTTTTATGGGGGATCTGCATTTCATGCTGCAGGTACAGGTAGCTCTCCCCAGTAGGAGTACAGGATATCCAGCTGTTGTTACCAATCTCCAGGTTGCTTCGGAGCTTTGCATGTCTCGAGCTTATATTTTTTATTGTATAGTTAGTCGAGGCGGGACCTATCCCGACCCTTATTAGATACTTTTCCTTATCTAGAGGCTTTATAGACTATGTAAATTAAAGTGTGGTCATGTCTCGTACTTTAAACATCGTATTCCCAATGGCCTAGCCATATGCATTTCCTTTTGGCTTGTTATCACTGTTTATTTTCTTAAAGGCATGTCAAATGTAGAGATCCCTTATAATACGTATAGAAAGCGCATAGATATAGGTTCATTTTCCCGAGCCTTACCGGCAACGGGTGTCAGTCCGCCCTAACGGGACTTGGGGCATGACAGAAGTGGTATCAGAGCGGGTCGTCCTAGGGAGTCTACAAAGCCGTGTTTATGTAGAATCCTATTTATCGATGTGTTGTACACCACATTTATAAGCAGGAGGCTACGTGGCATTTAAGAGTTATTATTTTCTTTTCATTCTTTAGATCATGCCGTAGAGCCAAGTGTAATAGGTGCATTATGTCTAATTCCTAAATTATTTTGTACACCAAGTATGCCAGAAACCAGGCAAAACAAAGGTAAAGGGAAAGGAGTAGAAGTGGTGGTTGGTATACCCAGTCAGGTGAGACAATGAAATGAGGTTCAAGAGGAGTCTTTATCACAGATATCTCCAACTCCTCCAGCTCTTGATGAACCCGGAAGTAGTGAAATTCCCCCAGAACCACCTATTGATGCTACTATGTAGGATCTGAGAAATACAGTCCAATTATTGACTCGTATAGTTGTGGGTCAAAGGCAAGAAGGTCCAGTTATGGGTAAAGGTGGCACAAATAGGGCAGCTGGAACAAGGATACGTGATTTTCTTAATTTAGACCCTCCATCCTTCACTGGGTCAGATCCTAATAAAGATCCCCAAGACTTTATTGATCAAATTCAGTGCACTTTAGATGTTATGCACGTGAGTGGTACAGAAGTTGTCGAGTTAGCGACATATAGGTTGAAGGGTGTGACTATATTATAGTATGAAGCTTGGAAGCAATCTAAGGGCACAGATGTACCTCCAACTACCTAGAAGGAGTTCAAAGAGGCATTTCTTGTCCATTACTTGCCATTAGAGATCCGAAAGGCCCGTGCAGATCAGTTCTGAATCTCCACCTAGGGAATATAGGCATGAGGGAGTATAGCCTTCAATTTAATTCTTTGTCCAGGTATGCTCCTAATGTAGTTACTACTATGGAAGATAGAGTTCATCGATATATGGATAGATTGGATACATATCTGGTCAGAAACTGTACCATTGCTTCCTTGAATAAAGACATGGACATAGCAAAAATGCAAGCTTTTGCAAGGAAATTGGAGAATCAGAGGCAAAGGAGAAGGATACAAGAGATGGAAAGAGGGCAGGCCAAGAGGACCAGGTCTACAGGGCAGTTTACACCAGCCCAAGGTGAGTTTAGGCCTCGTTTTTCTAATAGACCGCTTAGGCAATCATCCTCCTACTCTGCATCCAATGCTCCACCACAACTCCAAGGGTCTAGAAGTAATCAGTTTGGTCAACAAAGTGAGGGACAAGGTATACAGACAACAGGATATTCGACAAGCCAACCAATGACTCCTAGGCAGCCTTGTAAACAGTGTGGAAGGAGTCATTTGGGTATATGACGTGTTGGGGCAGATATTTGTTATTGGTGTGGTGCGCCAGGGCATATGATGAGATATTGCCCGAGGAGACGTATGGGTGATGTAGCACAATCTACTGGATCAGCTGTTGCATCATCATCGTCAGTTTATCCAATAGGTAGGATCAACAAGCACCTATAGGTTGTGGTAGAGGTGTTAAAGGGGTAGCTAGCTCTAGCGGAGTCTAGAATCACACTTATGCTCTAGGGAGTCGGCAAAATTTGGAAGCTTTACTTGATGTGGTCACAGGTATATTTTCCATCTTTTCACATAATGTATATGCATTAATTGACCCTAGTTCAACATTATCATACATCACTCCACTAGTTGCTGGGAAGCTTAAGAGAATACTTAAACTATTGAATAAACCATTTGAAGTGTCTACACCAACGGTGAATCTATTATGGCTAGAAGGGTTTATTATGATTGTGTAGTAACTATTTGCGACCGTAACACATTGGCTGACCTAATTGAGCTAGAAATGGTGGAATTTGACAATATAATGGGTATATATTGGCTAGCTTCTTTCTATGCCACCGTGGATTGCCGAATTAAGAGAGTGTACTTCCACTTTCCAAATGAGGCGGTGCTTGAATGGGGAGGCAATGTCAGGGCACCAAAGGGGAAGTTTATCTCTTATTTTAAGGAAAGAAAGATGATATCCAAGGGGCATATATGTCATTAGTTAGAGTAAGGGATATAGAGGCAGAATCACCAACTCTTCAATCAGTTCCAGTAGTGAATGAATTCGTTGATGTACTCCCTGAAGAACTCTCAGGCTTACCTCCAGAATGAGAAATAGATTTTGATATTGACTTACTTCCAGGCACTCAACCTATTTCCATCCCACCATATAGAATGGCCCCGGCAGAATTGCATAAATTCAAAGAGCAGTTAAAAGACTTATTGGAGAAGGGTTTTATAAGAACTAGTGTGTCCCCTTGGACAACACCAGTGTCATTTGTATGCAAAAAGGATGGCACCTTGAGAATGACTATCGACTATCGATAATTGAATAAGGTGACAATTAAGAATAAATACCCCCTCCCCAGGATTGACGATTTATTTGATCAGTTACAGAGTGCCAAATGTTTTTCAAAAATTGATTTGAGATCAGGTTATCACCAAGTGAGGGTGAAGGATAAAGATATACCCAGGACTGCTTTCAAAACATGCTATGGTCACTTTGAATTTCTTGTTATGTCATTTGGGCTAACGAATGCACTAACAGTTTTTATGGATCTGATGAACAGGGTATTTAAGACATTCTTGGATGTGCTCGTGATAGCATTCATAGATGAAATTTTGGTATATTCAAGATCAGAAGAGGACCATGCAAATCACTTACGACAGGTGTTACAAGTTCTTCGTGATCAACAGTTGTATGCCAAGTTTTCTAAATGTGAATTTTGGCTAAAATCAGTGGCA
>JAABOM020078603.1:0-32897 GCA_011800125.2 Solanum clarkiae | reverse complement strand
CTTGCAACACCCTCAAGCAATATACATCAAAACCCCTCATCAAATCTTACAATAGATCCAAGATTTATAGCTCAAAAATAGCAAAACAATCACAACATTACATAACTTTGACATAGTTCATAGACATATTCATACTAGTACACCCATTTGTAAAATCAACTTTAAATCATGCAAAAATTGAGCAAAAATGGGGATTAGGGCATCATGGGCGGAAGGACGCAAGGGTTGAAATCCACATACCTTAGCTTTGGAGATGAGCTTGGTGAAGATTGGAGATGGGACTTCAAGCTTGAAGGAGAACCTTGAATTATGGATGAGGCTTTGAGACTGGAATCTTGAGAGAAATACAAGAGTAAGGGTTTAAATGAGTATTGGAAAATGTCTTGGGTGATATGAGGGTGAAATAATGCTAAGTATAGGTGTTTTTTCATGTGGGAAGGCTTAGGTACAAGACTTAAAAGTCTTGGACCGAAAAATAAAACTGGATCATTTTTAATACTAGTGCGCGTCGCGCTGATGATGCGGATTAGCTTCTGGAAATCGCATTTTGTGATTTTTCGATTTTAATACGGTTGCTCAAAAATTGGGGTTAGACCCTTACCCCCCTAAATCTGACCCCTGAACAAGAATATGAAGTTAGATTTTTGAAATAACATATGGATTTTGAGATATATAGAAATTAAGATTCTGGGCATTTCTGAGGCATATTTTCTGGCACTTTTTTGGTCGTTTCAATATCTCCCCCTTGTGACTATTCGTCCTCGAATGTCAAAGAAATATTTATGAGAAGAGTAATCATGAACAGATCAGCCCCTACAAGAATACAACAATACATTTAAAACACCATTTTCAAAATATCAACATAAGTGTCAAAAATCGTCATGAACTTGTTAACGTAAACATAGATGCATGCAAATGACATAGGGGCTGAAACATAAGGCTTGGAATCATGAAATGGACTTGACGTGTCATCATAAGCTTTAATAGAATGAAAGTGGTACATATATTATTTCTCTATGTCCGCACCGACTCCCCGAGAAACATATATGAATAGATGACTCTTCCAAAGGGCCTTGACGAACACTACATCCTCATTAATCAACTTCTCCACTCATCCATCCTACATCTCCACGGGGACCTCCTTCTAAGCCTGGCTATCCTCCACCTCACCCACAACTTCAAAGAGTTCTATAGCACTAGAGTCACCAACACATCCCCTCAACCTACAAGCTTGGCAAACCGGATAAACCATACCCCTACCATAGACAATTCCCAAACTTATGCAACTTTACCAACATCCCTCTACACTTTATAGGGACTCACAATCCTCATCTCAATTGTCAATCTTAAATACACCTAACACTGGGTTCTTATTAGTCTTGATCAGGCTGGGCTCCAAAGTGTGTTGGGCCTCTATCAACTGGTCCAGCTGAAGTAAAATCTCCACCCAAGACTCTACACAGAGTTTGTAGATCAAACATAGGAATGGGATGGAGGTGGCCCTCTTTAATGCGACCTCAAATATCTGCTCGGCTATGAGGCAGGCCCAATCTATGTCATAGCCATCCAAGATACTGACAACCACAACAACTCGCTCAGGTGTCAAAGTTTTGTCTGCAAGAGTTGGCTGGATGCAGGAATGAACAATAGCCAACAAAAATATGGCAGCGAAGCTGTGCAAACCCTTGATTATAAGCATGTGGGTGGTGACCCAAATAGGTTTCGGACCCTACTCTGCATTATGACTAGCCACCCATCTCAAAAGTATGGTTTGATGCTTAGGATCCTTCATAATAAATAGGTTCTTGGCCTACACCAACTTGTAGTCAAACTCTACTGTAGATCAGGGGGCACGATACTCAGGATCAAAAAGCATACAGCGGATGGTCTCTTTTGAAATTTCGACCTGACGGTCTCTCACTCGTGTCTCTATCAACCTGAGTGAGAGGTTTCTTCCCCTTCGGAAGAGAATGCTAGATGGTGGTTACGTAGGATGCATAGAACTCCCTCACTAAAATCAGGGAGTATCGACTAAGAGACTCTGTCAGCCACATGAGCCCATAACGAATCATCATGTCCTATATATCGGGGACCTGGTTAAGTCCATGTGCTATCACCTTGGGTTCCTCATAGAAAGAACGGGTAGGCTTGCCTCGCTCTTTGGGCTTCATGCCCTTTCTGAAGATATCATCCATATTGTCAAAGCACCACAGGTTAGCATGGGCATTTGGTGCTGATGATGAAGATGGTGCAACAGAGCACTCGACATCTACTCCTTCCTCAGAGCCGTCCTAAAAACTAGGCTCCCTTCTCTTGAAGGAGTCATCTATGGCATGTTTCTTCCACTCTCATCACTACCTTCCTCTTCAGACTGGGAAGGACTATCAATCGAATCCTGAGTATACCTAGCTTTGGTTATAGCTCTGGTCTGTGGAATCGCAACATTTGGGTTCGGCTATGATCTCTAGTGACCCACTGGGCTGAGGGAGTTTGCTCATTACCCAAATGCTCATTATTTGAAGACTCATCCCTCTGTTTTTTCCTCAGAGCCTCAATCTCAATATCTACCTTTTGGGGCTATACTACATGGAAAATAGGCATAAATGTACCATGGTTAGCTTCAAGAATCAAGAAATAGAATGCAAAACATTATCTGAGTCAGTTGCAGAAAGACTCTATGAAAGCCCCTTTACGAGTTATAGTAAGCCCCTTTACGAGTTATAGTAAGCTCTACGAGTCCTAAATTGCTTTCGTAGACCAATGATTCATAACAATTTTTGTCACTAGAAATGTCTATAAGGCAAAGTACGACTCATAAAATGGCTTACGAGTTGTAGACTAGGGTCGTAAAGAACTTCAGTGAATAATTAGATTTAGGTAGGGGTCTACGAGACCTATCTATGAGTTATAAAGTGATCTATGACTTATAGAAGATCTCGTTTGATGGAAACAAAGAAACATCAAGTTTCTAGAATTCTATACGAGAGGCAATTATGACTCGTAGATTGCTTTACGGGTCGTAAAAAGGCACCCGTAGACCAGAAATATTAGTCACCTGAGTTTCTAAGTCTATCACACAGAATCTAAAAGACATTTTCAACAATTAAATCTGCCAGTATCAATGCAGAAATACAAGTACTCACACAATTTCAATCATATAACCCTGATCCCAACAATTTCAACATATATTCACCCCATCGAAAATGATTAAACATGTATAAACATATGGTTCTGACCATTCCTATTGGACTTACACAAGAACATATACTCATGCTAACACCCATAAATTCATCAAGCACAAACCATTTAATACCATTTAGTAACAAACAAGGTGGACGATTTAATGGGGACAACAATTAATAATCACAAGTCCACAATACCTAATTCTTGATTTAATTGATCAATTAAACCAAGGAAACCCTATTTAATATAATCACAATTCAAATTCAATCAAGGATTACCTGTCTAAACACCAAACTCATCATAATCAACAAAAGATCAATTAAAAACAAGACAAATTAAGGATCAAAATTAAACCAAGAACTTACCAAAAGTGGATATTAGCTTGAAAAAAAGAGAGGTGGTGAATAAACACAAACATTAGGATAGTCGGAAATCTCGCCGGAAAATTAAGCATCGGAGTTCGAAAATCAGAGAGAAAGGGAAAGCTTGGGTAGGTTTGGTAAAATTAGGTCAAATAGGGGTCAAAATAATTTGAACCCTCATTTTATTCTTTTACTAGGTCAAGTGATTAAATTACTAGGCCCGAGTCTACGAAACCCTAATTACAAGTCATATATGGATCTACTACTCATAAGTCATGGTGTCATAGAACCCTTAACACTTAGAAAAATTTCAAAAACTTATCTGAGGTCTATGAACCCCATTCACGACTTATAGTTTGATCTATGAATCACAAAGTTTGCTCATGGAATGGAGTGGACAATTTTTCCTGCTTACTGAAATTTTCTATGAGATGGGGTACAAGTCCTAGACTGCTCAACAACTCGTAGACCCAATCGTAGAAACTTGACCTGATGCTTTTCTCAGTCAAATTTGCTGACTTAGTCCTTTAACTACATACTCTCCATGAGATACATCACTACTCAATATGCAACCAACCCAATGCCAAAAAATTGCAATCAAAAGAAACAAAAATAACTACCTCTGAATCAAAAAACTGAAAATAAACCTATAACTATGCTATAACATCAAAAACCTTACGTTGTCTCCCATGTGGTGCCTGATTTATTGTCATGGCATGACTTAGGCAAATTGGTTACTCAGACTTCACCAATTGCCTAGTCTTGGTCTTGAGCTTATCTGGATGCTTCATGGATTGATAGATATCGATGATAACATCTTCCTCATTCAATCTTAACCTAAGTTAACCAGTTTCCATATCTACTAGAGATTATCCGATGGCTAGGAATTGTCTTCCCAAGGTGATTGGGACTTCAAAATCAACTTCACAATCAAGAATCACAAAGTTACCAGGGAATATGAATTTTTCCAGTTTGACCAACACATCGCAGAGTATCCCCACAGCTTCTTCACTATTCGATCTGCCATTAACAACCGCAGTCAAATAGGAGTAGGGGCTCCTAATCTAAGCTTCTTGTAGACCACAAAGGGCATCAAATTGTTACTAGCGCCAAAATCACATAGTGCCCTTGCGAACTCCAATCACATATAGTGCAAGGTATAGTGAAAGTACCTGGATCTTCATGCTTCTAAGCTAAGGACTTCATAGTGATAACATGGAAATGTTGAAGCTCTTCAGAAAGCTCCTAAACAACAGTGCGCTTCTTGGTGATCAAGTCCTTCATATAATTTCGCACAACCTGGTATTTTCCCAAAAGCCTCAATGAGACGGATGTTGATAGATAGTTGCTTAAGAATGGAAATAAAGTGCTTGAACTTGTCTTCCTCCTCACTCTTTTGGATTCTTTAAGGGAAAGGAGGAGGAGGCTAGGGACGGGCTTAAACTTTTGTGGTGCTTTAGCTTCTTTATTCACCCCATCTTTACCATAATCATCTCCTTCATCCACATCGTTTATTGCAACCATCTCCTCACGAACATCTTTCTTATCAACTGAAACAGGACAATCAATAATGCTCCTACCACTTTTAGTAGTAACTGCCATGCATTATCCCTTATTCTTAGGATTTTGCACTGTGTTGCTAGGAATGTACCCTCTGATTCTGATTCAATTGAGTTGACACATGACTAAATTGTTGCTCAAGTTGTTTAATAGCCACAGAATAAGACTTTATTTTCTTATTTATGCTTGAAATATCATATTTCATGCCCCTTAGAGTTTCATCTTATGTCTCAGCCTTCAACAAGCGGTCAAACATCTCCTCAATTCTGGAATTGCCTGTATCTATTTCACGGTTGTGCGGTGGCACAGGAAGACCTTTTCTAAAGCCTAATCTGCATCTAGAACCCTGTTTCTATCATAGTAACCACCCCGGTTGTCTCTAAAAACTCCATCTATACCATAGTTCTAACCTTGATTTCCTTGACCTTGACGCCAATAGTCATGATTGAACCCTTGGGTATTGGTCCGGAAATCCGTCATATGATCATTCATAAAACATGTGTCCTCCTCTTAGTATGGCTCCACGTATATGGGTGTATGTTTAGGTTGGTGAACCACTGGATTCACTCTCTGTTGGCTTTGATTGATCACCATATCAATGTTTGTGTGAAGCTGAGTAAGTTGTTGCATAACCTCTTTATTAATTTTGGCTTGCCCTAAACCCACACTGATAACACATAAACTCTTTATGAAAGCTCTATCCCACTATCTTCTTGCACGATTCGTCTTAACCACTTGCTCCATACACTGACCAATCCTTGCAAATTTTTGATTTAGAAACATTTCCCCCATGATAGTGTCAGCACAAGCCTGGCTGTTCTCATCAATAAAACGGTCGAAGATCTCCACCAAGAATTCATCACCTATCTTATGGACGGGGACACTCCTCAGAGATTTAGTAACCGCTCCCAAGTAGTGCTTATAGAATCACCAAGATGTTGCTTTAATTTGTTGATCTGATCTATCAACTTGAGCTTCTTCGATCTTGGGAAATACCTCTCCAAAAGGCCTTTTGCAAATCGGCCCAGCTAGTGATTGAACCATGTGGGAGCTCAGATAGCCATAATGCAGCATTACCTGTAAGAGACAGTAGGAAGACATGAAGTTCCATAGTATCCATGACAAATTTTGTGTCCCCATCACACTCTTACAAACAAATGCCACATTTTCCAAGTGGCTATGTGGATCCTACTAGAGACTGTGAACTTTGTGTCTATATAATCTTTGATCACGCCAAAGCTACACCTCTCTTTTGAAGGATAAAGAAGTCATTCTCAAATATAAAATATAACCAAGTTTAAGGTCAAATCCCACAGAGAATATGGAGACTCACAATGAATTTACCAATACGTAATTGAAGTAATTAAAAGCATCAATTCCTCAAAGGGGAGGGGGATTTGCAATGTTCAACAAGGAAATAAACTAAACTAACTAAAGAAAGAGACAATAAATTAATGGAGAGCAACTTGGGAATGGTGTTCCCCATGATTCACCAACTCAATATCCCTGGATAACCCAATTCTCGACTAGAATATAGCATGTAGGATGGTAATTTAAGTTCACCATTCCCTTTGGTCAAAGGTGGGAGGCAAATTTCACTATGTCACTTGGCTCATCTCCACAGTGTGCAATACTAACTATTACCTATAGTCCCAGTCAACCTCCCATTCGTCTAGTTCGATGGATTAGACGAGAATACATCATCGAATCTTATTAATCAATCTTTTTTCTTATTCATTACTACCTGGATCGGGAAGGTAACACTAGGCAAGTTCTAATGTTGGCCACCACTAGAAAACATACAAAATGAAGAGCATTGGTTAATACATGTACATACCAATTCCAAGAATTGCAAATTATCTAGGTTTATTTGGTTAGATCTTCATGGTTCCCACAACCCCAAGTTATGGATTTAGCTACTCATGTTATAGGTAGATAAATAAATCATGAATTGAGAAAACATAATTAATCACTTACCCAATTGAGTTGAAGAACAAGCAAATTCAAAATATATTGAGAATCATAAGATTTGAAGATACAATGAATCCACAAAGTGTATTCTCCTCTCCAGTATTTAGTCTCAAAGTACAAAACCCTAAAAGTACTTTCTAATGACGTTCTCTAATATACTCTTCTCAAAATTAGCCTAAAAATTACTATATAGTATTTACAAACAAGTATTTAAAAATAGAAAAACTAGTCATCAACTTTCTACAACAAGCATTTACGACTCATAAACTGACTTACGAGTTGTAATCGGAGTCTCATATTTAGCCCTTGAGATTTAGACTTCACTACTATAGATCCATTGTACGAGTCATAGAGTAATTCAAAAATCGTATTGTAGTCTTGTAGACTTCATTTGCATAAGCTGGTCCTTCACTGAAAATCTTCACGAAACCATTTTATACGACTCTTAGAGTGATCTACGACACATAAAGTTGTCTCGTGTGGCTGAACTTTAGAAATACAATTTCACTGGAAATCATCACAAAATCCACTCTACGAATCGTAGAATCCTCTACGACTCGTAGAGGTCTCATAAACCATCAAAAACTAGAAGAGTTTGCAATTTTACCCCAAAATCATGCCAACTTGATTTCCTACAAACTAAACACCAAAAATACATTAAAAACCCATAAATTTCATGTTGAGAATATGCAAAATCCTAAGTTTTAAGCATCAAATGTATTGTATTTTGACAGAACATCAATCCCTCAACTTAAGATTATTGCTTTTCGTCAAGTGACAACTCAATCTATATAGACAATATAGCAACACATGCTATAATTCAAACTCAAGTATCCATACCAACTTCTTAAAACAAAATTAGATAGCTATTTAGCAAAGCAAAACACACTGGTACATTTGACAACACAATTATGATAAGCAAGGGAATATCAACAGTCCACAATCACTTAACAAGGCAAATGCTAATAATGCAATGCAAATGCCCTCACAGAAAGAAGACGCATTTTTCACACTCAATAATGATTTCAAAATTTAGCTTTGGGACTGTTCAACTATACTCATTCTCACAAAAGATGTTCATGTATAATGACTAATACTATAGGCTTGCGCCAATACTCGTGACTAAGATTTTTAACCAACTGGACCAGGATCACTTTAGGACTTTCTAGGCTTGTAACATAGGCTTAGGGGTCTTTGGTATGGCACTTTGGAAATATAGTGACTAAAAGCAATCCTTAGACTACTTTTTCATCACTTGCACATTACCAACTCGAATATTTTCACCTTATCCTCCCTTTTCCACATTCAAGTTTTTCTGGTATTTTCTTCTCATTTTTCAACTTTTTCCTCATTTTTACACTTTATTTTGCTGTTAATCTCAATCTAAGGCATCTTTTCTTTCTTTCTTGCACCTTGTACATGATTTTTTCCTTTTTCTCCTCATTCCCAACTCACTACTTTATTTTTGAGATTTTACCCCTACACCGGCTACCCTCAACTTAGGCTTTTAGTCTGTATGAAGTGCACAGTATCTATTCCCCAAACCAGGGCCACTTATGGTAGCCACTGTCAACTTAGGCTTTTTGCCTCAATCAAAGTTCACAATGCTCAGTGATAGACCAGGGCCAATTTCAATGTTTTTCACTAGACAAGACTAGGCTAATTAGGTGTTTTTGAAAGAATAGGTACATGTAAGGCTCAAATATTTGGGAAAAGAGATAAAACTTTATTTGGTTGGTCATTTTTAGGCTATAGTGGACTAATTTAAAGAACAAAGGCATAAGATCCCTTCCTAATCCATGTAATCTGCAATCTAATTTATAGTACCAGGGAAAATTCAGAATTACCATAAAACGCACGAATATATCAAAATAAGCTCACACTCACATGCATTGCATACATTATCAACAAGTTACTCACAGATCATGCTTCATGTCTCAATTAACCTCACTTATCAGAACAACTATAGCTAAAGACTCAAGCATGCATGGTTACCACTTAGCTACTAATCAAAAAATTTTTGGCATGCACCGATTTTCAAAATTAAACGCAAAAACATGCTATATGCTATAAGTATTAGTACTATATGTTAGAAATATTATGTAAACATCCTAAACATATAGGTACCGATAGAAATTAAATATCCATGAGGAAAAAAACACAGGCAAGAAAACCTCAGGATCAAAATTTGGAGTAGTTACGGATCATAAGCTACTCAGACTTCACCAAGGCCCATAACTACCCACACCCTATCGAAAAAATTGTGCATTTTCCCCAATGCACCAAATGAACCAAATATAGAACAAGTAGGCGTAAAAACCATACCTAGACGCCTAAGCTCCAGTCTGTGGTTGATTCAAGCCACCCCCCTCATGGGGAGTAGTCTTCTCAACTGTTGCACTCTGTGTGGAGGGGGCCAATACCCCTCGCCCTATAATGCTCACGAGCTAGACTCATCTTCTCCTCTAGATTTGATGTCCTTAAGGCCAGCCCCAACTCATCCTCCTAAGTCTTATCATCCTCAGAAACCTTTGCATGTACATTCCTCTCATCTGGCTCTGCATCCATACAAGGTCTTCTTTCGAGGGAAGTCTATGAAGGTATCGGGGAGGCAAATAAATCAAATAGCGGCTCTGTAGATGTAGTCTCTGGTTGTCTCACAAGCATCACAAATGAAGCTATCATATCAACCCTAAGATTCTAGATCCCTTGATGGATAGCTGACAAATCTGAAGGATGGGCCTCGACTAACCTCTTCTGAATCCAGTCTTCAAAGTCATCGTTATGGGCGTCCACTCTAGAAATGTGCTCCTGAATAATAGAGATGGTAAATGTTTGGCTTCGCTCCTTTGAATCCACAATAGCCTGCCAAACCCATGGCCTAAGATGCTGGATAGGCTGAGATAACAGGGCCTCAATGCATGATAATCATTGCACCATGGCCTGAATAGAAATAACAGACACATAAACCATGCCCGGTGTAGAAGGCTGTGAAGTGGTGGCCTCTGGTGCAAGAGCAGCTGTAGTAGGACACCTCTTAATATTAACTGCCTGGGGCTACTGGGTTCTCTCATCAAAAGTAGCAGCAATTGTAGTAGTGGTGGCGGTCGTTAAACCCTCAGATGGTGGCTCCGGGGCAAACATCTGTTGTAGTGGTGGCGATGTGCCCATCAGAGTGCCATCAGGTTCTCATAAGCCTTTATCAGGCTAGGATCCAAGGTATGTTGGGCCTCAACTAACTTGTCCTGTTGGTGCAAAATCTCCACCCGACTCAAGATAGAGCCTATAAATCAAAAGTTGAAATGGATGGAGGTGGCCCTCTTTAGTTCTGACTCATGTATCTACTCTGCTATGAGTTGGACCCGATAAATGCCACAGCCAACGAAGATCCTGGCAACCAATACCTCATGTTTTGGCATAAGTTAATATCCATGAAACGACCCCGAAAAGTTCCCAAAAATGTGGCTCGAAATGCTCAGAATTTGAAATTTTATATATGTCAAAATATGTTTGTCATTTCAAAAATTCGAGGTCATATTCTTTTTCAGGGGGTCAAAATTAGGGGAGAAAGGGTTTAACCCCAATTTTGAGCGAAAGAATCATAATTCCAATTTTTAATGTGACGAATTCCAGTGGGGTTTCAGCATTGCGCTCGTGATGTGCCCCTGTTTCTTTTGGTGCCAGTTTTAAAATTTTAGTCCAAGACTTTTAAGTCTTGGGACTAAGTCCCCCCATGCATGAAAATACCTATAGTTAGCCTTATTTAACCCTCATATCATCCTAAACATTTTCCAATACTCACTGAAACACTTAGCCATATTTTCATTCCCAAATTCAAGTCCCTAACCCTCGTCCTAAGCTAAGGTTTTCTTTTAAGGTTCTTGTTGAAGCTTAACGTCTCCATCTCAAATCTTCACCAAGTTCATCTCCAAGCTAAGGTATGTGGGTTTCTTTCAAGGGTTCCTTTCACCAATGATGCCCAAGCACCTTTTACTCAAATTGCATAATTTAAAGTTGATTTACAAGTGGGTCTTGCATATTATGAAATTAACTTAATACTATGTTAAAGTTATGTAAAGTTGTGACTGTTTTGCTATGTTTTGAGCTATAAATCTTGGACCCATTATAAGATTTGATGAGGGGCTTTGATGTATATTGCTTGACGATGCTACAAGGTATTGATTGATGATTTTACAATGGATTTACTTGCATGATTTCATCTCTAAATTGCATGATCTTATACTATCATTTCACACCAACCAAGGGTTTGATAAAATATTCGGCTAGGGTTACTTGAGGAATTGAAGGTCCAATGCATGTCATATGAGTTAAATGATGATGAAATGATATATATGTGTGTCTAAATCATTTAAAGCACCTATGGTATTGCAAGTGAATTGTTGGGTCCTCATGTTGTTGTATTCTTAGGAAAATAAGGAGTTCTTTCTTGATGTTTGAAATGTAATGGTTTGATGAGCTAGTACTATGAAATGCTTTATCCAAAAAGGGATGGGCTCCCGTAAGAAAGGTTAGATAATCCGAAAAGGGATGGGCTCCCTAAGGAAGGTCATATAATACGAAAAGGGACGGGCTCCCATAAGGAAGGCCACTTAATCTGAAAAGGAACGGGCTCTCATAAGGAAGGTTACATAATTCGACAAAGGATGGGATCCCGTAAGGAAGGCCACTTAATCCGAAACGGGACGAGCTCCCATAAGGAAGGTCACTTAATACAAAAGGGGATGGGATCTCACAAGGAAGGTTGTTTTAATCCAAAATGGATGCGCTCCCATAAGGAAGGTCACTTCATCCGAAAAGGGATAGACTCCTAAAGGAAGGTTGCTCCTCCAAAAGGTCTTATGTTATGTCGGTTGAGGTTTCTTTCCATAGTTATATATTATGATCTATGTAAGATAAATGATTTGGAAAGAATGGTTTAATTACGTATTTGTTATACATGCCATATTGTTATTATGCTATCTATTGACTATTGAAATGCATTTTGATTATCATGCCTATCTCTTGTTGCATTGCATCCCTCATACTTAGTACATTCAAATGTACTAATGCATACTATTCCTACATGATGTCACCAAGTAGGAACCGAAGACCCACTTGAGCATCCCCCTCTACGTGGCTGGTACGACTTCGCTCTAGCTTATTGGTGAATCCTCCAATTAGAGGACGTTACTCATGATCTCTTGCTATAAATTAAGACTTTCTTTCTTTTTATTATATTTTGACTATGAGGGTGAACCCGGTTGTTTTGTCTTAGCCCTCACTCTTATCATTAGGTAGTAGAGGTATTGTTGGACATATGGTGTATCTATGCTATGAGCTTGACTCTATTGACTCTTGTTGCTTATGATATGAAGGATGTTCCCTTAGTCCCAATTTTCCTTGTTTGTGCTTATCATTTATTGTCATTTTAAGTTTCTTCCGCGAACAAGGATGTGTAATAATATGCTATGTGGCTTGTTTGGGTTCCTTTGTGTTCCCCATTCACTGGTCACGTCTAGGCCCTAAGCTAGGATCATGACAAAGATGGTATCAGAGCACTACGTTGATAGATCCTTGGAGTCCAACACACCGCATCGATTAGAGTCTTATTCATGGTCGTGTTGTGTACCACAACTATGAGTAGGAGGCTATGAGACGTTTTAGGAAATGTTTCCCTTTTCTATGTTCTAAGTGGTGCCATAGCGTTGGAGTAAGTTTTCTCCCCTAACAATTATTCTTTGCTATGCTTGATCATGCCGATCACAAGAGGAAGACGGGCCCGTACTCCTGATGAGCAACTGGCCAATGGGAAGCTTTGGGATGCTCTCACCTTGCTTGCTCAAGTTGTGGCTAATCAAACCAATCAAGGGGCCCAAGCCCCTCATGCTCCTACACCGGCTTTAGGGGTGAGACTTCATAAGAATAAATCCCTCGAAATTCTATAGATCAAAGGTTTATGAGGACCTTCAAGAGTTATTGATGAGGTCTACAAGATATTGGCTATTATTGGTGTGAGGCCGGAACAAAAGGCAGAGTTGGCGGCCGACCAACTCAAAGGTGCAGAACAATTATGGTAAAAGTAATGGAAGGAAGAGAAGGGAGTTGGCTATGTGGTGCTTTGGGAAGAGTTCTAAGTGGCTTTCCTTAATCGGTTCTTCCCTGTTGTGCTAAGGGATGCTAAATTGGTGGAATTCCTGAACTTGAGACAAGGGTCTATGAATGTGAGGGAATATGCCCTCAAGGTCAATCCACTTTCAAAGTTTTCTCCTTACTTGGGTGCTGACCCAATGTCTAGAATGAACAAGTTCGTGATGGGGGTGTCCGACTTAGTGAGTGAAGAATCTCAATCCTTTATGTTGATTGGTGACATGGACTTGTCTCGGTTGATGACCTATGCCGAAAAAATGGAAGAGGAGAAGTTGAGAAAGAGTAATAGAGAGGCCAAGAGGTACCGTAATGATGATATGTTTCAAGGTTCCAAGGACTGCTGGTTCCATCAAGGCCAAGGGTCTTCTAATGCTCTTAAAGAAAGGATTTCTAATGTTAACCCAAGATTCCAAGGTGGTAATAGTGGAGGGCCCAAGCCTAAGTTCCCTATGTGTAGAAAAAACCATAGTGGCCCATGTTGGAGGAACTCTAATGCTTGCTTTGGATGTGGTGAAATGGGTCACCGAGTTGTTGATTGTCACCAAACTGAAGGTAGATATGGTCGCCCTAAAGTCCAAGGGGATGCTCCTAGGCAAAATAGGTTCTATTATCTTCAAAGGAGGCAAGAAGTACATGAGGCGTCCGATGTTGCTAGCCGTATGTTGAAGTTCCCTTGGCTTTGTTGTGGATGCATTGTTAGGCTCGGTGTGCCACTATTTCTTCTCTATTATTTTTGGTTGCTAGGGAGGGCTTATTGTGTGCCCAAGTTGTGGTGTGGATCTTTGGCGTCTATCTTTTTTTGGGTGTATTGTTGCTAGAAGGTTCATAGGTGTTATTCCATGTTCATATTGCATTAGGTCTTGCTTTGTGGGTTGTTGGATTTGATGTGGTGGATTTTGATATGTTATTTGGTATGGGATAGTTGCATGCATGTTGTTTCTCCTTTGGTGGTAGGACCCATAGAGTTAGAATCTCACTTCCCAATGAACGTCCTTGAGTGGAAAAGTCTTCATGTGGTGGTCAAATAGTAGCAAAAGAGGTAGGTCCATTCTTGTCTTAAGGTTCAATTGGTCTCTAGGGATTGCCCCATGTTCTTGATGCATATATTCATATCTTATGATCTTGGTTGACCCTAGCTTGATAGGTTCGAGGTCTTGAGGTGGTTTGGCTATTTGCATAACATGCTTCCTACGAGTGTAGACCCGTAAGGTTGTAATATGATGGGTAAGGATAGTCGACCAATTTGGTCAACTACAGTGGGTTAGTCACTTCTCTAGGATTGATTGTTGGTTCGGGTTTTGTTCTCAAGTATGGAAGAGGGTAGGGGATGTCCCTATGTGTCCTTTTGAACTAGGGATGATCATTATGAATATTGGTGGAGTTGTTTGGTTGGCTTATGCATCGGTAGTGTATGTGTGTTTCATTCATGGGTTCCTTTCACCCATGAATACCAATCTTCCTTTTTATTAAAATTGCATGATTTCAAGTTGTATTTCTTATGGTTATCCATTATTATGAAATATGAGTATGAAATATGTTGGGGTTTTGTCTAATATTGTTGATTATGCATAAATATCTATTTTGAGCTTATATTATGAAGTGATTTTTATTTATTGAGACTATACATGATTCAAGCTACAAAATCTATGAACTATTGTGAAGTTTTGATACGATTTACAAGTTACACAAGATGGGGGTTTTACCATGATGTTGTGGGCTGATTTACATGATTTTAAGATACAATGATTTCACTGTTTCATGATCTATACTCTTGCATTTTGCATGATTTGAACACGTCCTCATATGTGCCCACCAAGTGTTTGATGAAATGCAAAGTTAAGAATTCTCAAGATATGTACTTGTTTTATAAGTCAAGTGACTTCATGATGAATATGGGCTATCAAGTATGTTCTGAATTCATGAAATTATATATGATTATGCAAGTATGAAGCTAAGCCATTTTTCAAAGATTATACCTCTTGTGAGTCCTTATAGAGTGTAGAAGGAGGTTGGTAAGGTTGTCTAAGTTTGGGAATTGCCTACGGTAGGGGTATGGTTTATTCTGTTGGTCATTTTTCTAAGTTGAGGGGATGTGTTGGTGACTCTAGTGCTATAGAACTCTTTGAAGATATAGGTGAGGTGGAGGATAAGTTGGCTTAGAAGGAGGTCCCGATGGAGGTGTTAGATGGATGAGTGGAGAAGTTGATTGATGAGGATGTAGTGTTCGTCAAGGCCCTTTGGAAGAGTCGTATATTCGTATGTATTTCTCGGGGAGCCGGTGCGGGCATGGAGAAGAAATATCCATATTTCTTTCATTCTACTCAATTTTATGGTGACATGTCAAGTCCTTTCTATGATTCCAAGTATTAGGTTTCAGCCTCATGTCATTAATATGCATTCATGTTTAAGTTGGCAAGTTTATGGTGATTTTACTCTTATGTTGAGATTCTGAAAATGGTGTTTTAAATGTAATGTTGCATTCTTGTTGGGGATGATTTATTCATGATTACTCTTTCCATGTATGTCTCTTTTACATTCGGGGACGAATGTTCCCAAGGGGGAGATATCAAAAAGACCCCGCAAAGTTCCCGAAAATGTGTCGCGGAATGCCCGGAATTTAAATCCTATGTATCTCAAAATTCATTTATTATTTCAAAAATCCGAGTTCATATTCTTGTTTAGGAGGTCAAGATTAGGGGGACGAGGGTCTAAACCCTATTTTAGAGCGAATGAATCACAATTCCAACTTTTTAAGTTACGAATTTCAGTGGGGTTTCTGCGTTTCACTCGCGACATGATGCACCCCTATTGTTTTTAGTGCCAATTTTTAAATTTTAGTCCAAGACTTTAAAATCTTGGGCCTAAGTCTTCCCATGCATGAAAATAATTATACTTAGCCTTATTTAACCCTCATAACATCCTAAACATTCCCCAATACTTACTTAAACCCTTAGTCATATATTTCTCTCAAGATTCAAATCTCAAACCCTCATCCCAAGCTAAGGTTCTCCTTCAAGGTTCTTTTTCAAGCTTCAAGTCTCTATCTTCAGTCTTCACCAATTTCATCTCCAAGCTAAGGTATGTGGGTTTCTTTCATGGGTTTCTTTCACCCATGATATCCAAGCCTCATTTGACTCAAATTGCATAGTTTAAAGTTGATTTACAAGTAAGTCAGGCGTATTATGAAATTCACTGCACACTATATTAATGCTATGTAAAGTTGTGACTGTTTTGCTATGTTTTGGGTTATAAATCTTGAACCTATTGTAAGTATTAATGAGGGGTTTTGATGTATATTGTTTGAGGGTGATGCAAGGTGTTGATTGATGATTTTACAATGGATTTACTTGCATGATTTCATCTCCAAATTGCATAGTCTTATACTGCCATTTCAGACCCGCCAAGTTTTTGATAAAATGTCTGGCTAGGGTTACTTGAGGAATTGAAGGTCCAATGCATGTCCTGTGAGTTGAA
The DNA here is from genome assembly GCA_011800125.2 of Solanum clarkiae. Classification (NCBI taxonomy): domain Eukaryota; kingdom Viridiplantae; phylum Streptophyta; class Magnoliopsida; order Solanales; family Solanaceae; genus Solanum; species Solanum clarkiae. The sequence goes on along the minus strand of JAABOM020078603.1, from coordinate 16,200 downwards.
TGATGTTATGATGACTATATGATGATGAAATGATGTATATATGTATATCTAAATCATGTAAAGCACCCATGGTATTGCAAGTGAATTGTTGGGTCCTCATGTTGTTGTATTCTTGGGAAAATAAGGAGTTCTTTCTTGATGGTTGAAATGTAATGGTTTGATGAGCTAGTTCTATGAAATGCTTTATTCGAAAAGGGATGGGCTCCCATATGGAAGGTCCCATAATCCGAAAAGGGACGGGCTCTCAAAAGGAAGGTCCCATAATTCGAAGAGGGACGGACTATCGTAAGGAAGGCCACTTAATCCAAAAGGGACGGGCTCCTATAAGGAAGGTCACATAATCCAAAAAAGGACAGGCTCCCTTAAGGAAGGCCACTTAATCCAAAAAGGGAAGGGCTCTCGTAAGAAAGGTCATATAATCCAAAAAGGATGGGCTCCCGTAAGGAAGGCCACTTAATCAAGAAAGGGATGGGTTCCCTTAAGAAAGGTCACATAATCTAAAAAAGGGACAGGCTCCCATAAGGAAGGTCACTTAATCCGAAAAGGGACAAGCTCCCGTAAGGAAGGTCACTTAATCCGAAAAGGGATGAGCTCCTATAAGGAAGGTTGCTCCTCCAAAAGGTGTTATGTTATGTTAGTTGAGATTTCTTTCCACACTTGTATATTATGATCTATGTAAGATGAATGATTTGCAAAGAATGTTTTACTTAAGTGTTGGTTGTACATGTCATATTGTTATTATGCTATCTATTGATTATTGATACGCATTTTGATTATGATGCCTATCTCTTGTTCATTGCATCCCATATACTTACTACATTCAAATGTACTAACACATACTTTATGCCTACATGATGTCACCATGTAGGAACCAAAGACCCACTTAAGCATCCCCCTCCACATGGCTAGTATGACTTCGCTCAAGCTTGTTGGTGAGTCCTCAATTCCGAGGACGTTACTTATGATCTCTTGCTATGAATTAATACTTTCTCTCTTTTGATTATGTTTTGACTATGAGTGTGAAGCCGGTTTCATTGCCTTGGCCCCCGCTCTTATCTTTATATAGTAGAGGTGTTGTTGGATATATGGTGTATCTATGCTATAAGCTTGACTCTATTAACTCTTGTTGCTTATGATATGAAGGATGTTCCCTTAGTCCTAATTTCCCTTGTTTGTGCTTATCATTTATTGTCTTTATAATTTGCTTTCGCAACTAAGGATGTGTACTTATATGCTATGAGGCTTATTTGGGGTTCCTTCGGGTTCCCCATTCGTCGGTCATGTCTAGGCCTTAGGCTTGGGTCGTGACAATTCTCCAATGTTGATTGGATCCATGATTTAACCACAACCCACCAAAACTTGGCGGGGAAAGAGAGTGAAGCCTTAATGATCAGCTTTGTGTGGGTAGTGACCCAACCAGGCTCTGACCACTGCTCTGCAATATGACCGGCCACTATTGCAAAAGTGAGGGCTGATGTACCAGATCCTTATAATCAGCGAGTTTATGGCCTACCCCAGCCTATTTTCAAAATCTACAGTAGACCTAGGGGCATAGTACTCGGGACCGAAAAGAATACAATGGATCATCTCATCAGAAATGTAGACCCCTCGACCTTGGAGCCGTAGCTCTGTCAATCTGGGTTGAGTGATAGGTCTCGTCCCCTTGGGAAGATCATGCTGAATTGTGGATCCATAAGATACATAAAACTCGCATACCAAAATCGGAGCATATCGTCCAAGTGCCTTCGTCAACCACGTAAGCCTATAATGTATCATCGTGTCTGTTAGACCTGGGACACAACACAATCCATCATCAACAACCTTGGGCTCCTCATATATTGAATGGGTGGGTTTGCCCCCGCTCCTTGGGCTGCATGCCCTCCAAAAAGATGGCCTCCAAATCCTCGATGCACCATTGGTAAGTCATAGCACCTGATGTACAAGAGGAAGATGGTGCGACAAAGGACTCTGCATCCCCTCTGTCCTCAAAGGCCTCCGCTGAACTCCGCTCCTCCCTAGAAGGGGTCATCTGGGGCATGTTGCTCCCTATCTGCGTAGTGCCTTCCTAATTAGACTGGGAAAAATTACCGCTCTGAGCTTAAGGCTGCCCAGCCCTAGAAAAAGCTCTAGTCTATGGTTGAGGTGTCTCTAGGTCAGGTTGAGAACAATATTTCTCCAATCCCACTCAGTTGAGGGGTCTGATCATCACCCTGAATGATCATCATCTTTGGGCTCATCTCTGAGCTTCCTCCTAAAAGCCTCAATCTTCGAGCAATTTCCTTTTGTGGCCATAGGGTCTGAAAAGTAAACATAAACGAACCAACATTAGGAACAACAATCAAGAAATAAAAAGCAAAAACTTCATTGAATCTGTTGCAGAAGGGCTCTACGATGCCCTTTACGAGTCATGGTGAGCAGTACGAGTCATAAAGTGCTCTCGTAGATTACTGCTTCAGAATAATAAAGGTGACTGGAAAAGTTTATGAGACCTAGATACGACTAATAAATTGGTTTACGAGTTGTAAACTGGGTTCGTATAGAATTCTAGAGAGTAATTCGGAACAGGCAAGCATCTATGAGACCTATCTACGAGTCATAAAATGATCTACCACTCGTAGAAAGTCTCATCTAATAAATACCTAGATTATCAAGTGTTTGAAATTTCATATGAGGGGCAATTAGGACTTGATGAGCGATCTACGAGTATTAAAAGACTCTCGTGAACAAGAAATTTCAGGTACCTGACTTATCTAAGTTCATCACACGGACCCCAAGAACATATTCAATCCTAAATTCTACCAGCATCCAAGCAAACATATGCACACTCACAAGTTTAGCATAAAACAACCAATATCCATGAATATTAAAACGTAAAATCTGCCCATCGAAAACAACTTAGCATCAACTTCTTCTCATTTCAGCCTTTCCTATTCGACTCACACAAACTCACATGCCTAAGACAAAACCTAATAACTCATACTCAAAAATTATGCAATATCATTCACTAAAGCATGGGTAATGATTCAATAAGCATAGCATTCAATAATCAATAGAGTCAAAATAACCAATTTCTAGAACCAATTTATCAAATTAACCTAGGGCAGTTCAACTTACACATTCACAATTAACATTCAACAAAGAATTTCATGCTTAAACATCAAGTCTATCACGATTATCACATCACACAATTAAGGATAAAGCAAATTCAAAGGTTAAAAGTAATCTAAGAACTTACCAATAATAGTGATAAACTTGAGGAAGAAAGAAGGTGAAAATACATAAACCCTGAATGTAGCTGGAAAACTTGCCAGAAAATAGGTGATGATGGCTGAAAAATTGATCGAAAATAGAGGGAAAGGGAGAAATTTGGGAAATTTTGGTCAATTAGGTTAAAAGTAGGGTCAAAATAATTTGACCCCCTTTTATACCTTTATCGGGTAATAGTAAAAATTACCAAATTTGGGTCTACGAAACACTAATTACGAGTCGTAGATGGATCTATGATTCATTAGTCTTGGTCTTACCTAAGTTTCACGAACCTCTTTCATGACTCGTAGATTGATCTTCGAGACGTAAAGTTGGCTCGTGGAGTTGAGTGCACATTATTTATGCTCACTAGAAATCTCTACGAGATGAGGTTATGAGTTGTACAGTGCAATACGACTTAAACGACCCAAAAAAGTGCGCGAAAATGTGCCTCGGAATGCCTAGAATTTTAAATTTCATATATCTTAAAATCCATTTGCTATTTTGAAAATCCAACTTCATATTCATATTCAGGGGATTAAAATTAGGTGAAAAAAATGTCTAACACCAATTTAAGAGCGAAAGATTAGCAATTCTGAAATTCCAAGAAGCCAATTTCCAGCGGCAAATCCGCGTCGTGCAGTACAAAAGTGGCTTGTTTTTTTTTAATTCGGTCCAAGACTTCTAAGTCTTGGTCCTAAGTGTTCCAAAACATTTTTTTACCCATACTTAGATTTATTTCACCCTCATATCATCCTAAACATTCCCCAATACTCACTCAAACACTTAGCCATATATTCACTCCCAAATTCAAGTCCCAAACCCTCATCCCAAGCTAAGGTTTTCCTTCAAGGTTCTTGTTCAAGCTTCACGTCTCCATCTCCAATCTTAACCAAGTTCATTTCCAAGCTAAGGTATGTGGGTTTCTTTCATGGGTTCCTTTCGTGGGTTTCTTTCACCTATGATACCCAAGCCTCCTTTTACTCAAGTTGCACGATATAAAGTTGATTTACAAATGGGTCTTGCTTATTATGAAATTTACTGCACTCTATGTTAAAGCTATGCAAAGTTGTGACTGTTTAACTATGTTTTGAGCTATAAATTATGGATCTATTTTAAGATTTGATGAGGGGTTTTGATGTATATTGCTTGAGGGTGTTGCAAGGTATTTATTGGTGGTTTTATAATGGATTTTCTTGCATGATTTCATTTCTAAAATGTATGGTTTTATACTACCATTTCACACCCTCTAAGTATTTGATAAAATATATGTTTGTGGGTTCTTGAGGAGTTGAAGGTCCAAAACATGAGATATGATATGATTGATATTATGATGATAAAATAAGCTTATGTATGTGATAAATCCTACATAAAGTATTGCATTAGACCATGCCCAATCTGGGGGTCTAAGAACGCGGATAACCGAGATGCGGGTTTATACCCATCAACCGAGCAAAGGGTTTGTACTTCTCCACATAGTGATGGGGCGACAACATCACTAACCGAGATGGTGGTTTGTACTTATCAACTGAGTGAAATGTTTGTACTTCTCCACCTAGGTGATGGGGAGGCATCAACACTAACCTAGTGAAGGGCTAGTACTTCACCACCTATGTGATGGGGCGGCATCATCACTAACTTACCCAGGGGTTTATACTTTAGAAATATAGCTTGGTCTTTTCTACATATATGATATCCTATATGAGCATGAGTTACTTAAGCAAGTTTTACTTGAGCATTGATCATACATGTTATTTTGTTATATGTTGTCTATTGTCTATTGTCTATTGTTATGCATTTTGATTATGATGTCCATCTCTTGTTGCATTGCATCCTACATACGTAGTACATTCAAATGTACTAATGCATACTCTTGCCTACATGACATCACCATGTAGGAACCGGAGCCCAAGTTATCATCCTCCTCCATGTGGCTATTTTGGTGCTACTCAAGCTAGTTGGCGAGTCCTCCACTTTGGGGACCTTAGTCTATGCTCTCTTGTTATATATTGAGACACTCTTCTTTATGTTATATTCGATTATAAGGGTGATCCCAGTTGCTTTATCTTGGCCCTCGCTGTTACCTATGTATTAGAGGTGGTTGCTGGACATGTTATGTACCTATGATATGAGTTTTGACTCTTGTCTCTTGATTATAATATTATGCAAGCTTTTCCCTTAGCCTCTTTTCCCCTATTGTTGCTCTTTAATGTCTTTTATATGCTTCCGCGACCAATGATGTGTAATGACAAGTTAAGAGGATTTTTTGGGGTTCCTTCGGGTTCCCCATTCACCATATCACGTCTAGGCCCTAAGCTTCGATCATGAAAAACTTGGTATCAGAACACTAGGCTGATAGATCCTCGGAGTCCAACATACCGTGTCAATTAAGGTCCTATTCATGGTTGTGAAGCGCGCCATGACTATGAATAGGAGGCTATGAGGCATTTTAGGAAATGTTTCCCTTCTTCATGTTAGAAGTCGTGCTATAGAGTTGTGGTAAGTTTTTCCCCTAATGATTGTTCTTTGCTATGCTAGATCATGCCAAACACTGTAGAAGACGGGCCCAAACTCCTGAGTAGAAACCTACCAATGGTGAGCTCCGGGATGCTCTCACTATGCTTGCCTATGTGGTGGCTAACCAAGTCAATTAAGGGGCGCAAGCCCCTCATGCTACTACCCCGGGAGCTAGGGTAAGAGACTTCCCGAGGATGAATTCCCCGATTTTCTATGGGTCAAAGGTGGATGAAGATCCACAAGAATTCATTGATGAGGTCTACAAAATCTTGAATATCATAGGTGTTGGGTCGAATGAAAAAGTAGAGTTGGCGAAATACCAACTTAAGGGGGTAGCCAAATTTGGTTTGATCAATGGAAGGGGAGAAGAGAAATGGTTATGTGATGTTTTTGGAGGAGTTCAAATTGGCTTTCTTTGATCGATTTTTCCCTCTTGAGCTTAGGAAGGCATAGGTAGAGTTTATGAACTTGAAACAAGGTGCTATAAGTGTGAGCGAGTATGCCCTCAAGTTTAATTAACTTTAAAAGTATACTCCTCATTTGGTGGCTGATCCTAGATCTAGGATAAATAAATTTGTGATGGGGGTCTCCGACTTGGTAAGTGAAGAATATCGGTCCTCCATTCTAATTGGTGTTATGGACTTGTCTCGGTTGATGACATATGCTGAGCAAATAGAGGAGGAAAAGTTAATAACGAGGAGGGGCCATGATGCCAAGAGGGCCTGTTTTGAGGGTAAGTTCGAAAAAGGTGTTAGATTTCATCAAGGCCAAGGGCCTTCTCATGCTACCAATAGGGGGTTTGCCAATAACTTCCCTAGGCCTCAAGGTGTTGGTGGTGTGGCTCCTATGGATGTGTGTCCTAGATTTGGGAAGCGTCATAATGTCCCATGTTTGAAGGGTTCTAATGTATGCTTTGGTTGCGAACAACTTGGTCACAAGAACATAGACTATCCAAGAAACTGTGGCAAAGTCCGAGGTGCAAATGTGGTTCCACTGGGTAGAGGTGGTCCTCCAGGTGGTGCTCCAAGGAATAATCGATTTTATGCTCTACATGACTTTGACTACAAGACTTCACTCTAATCTTTTCAAGTACTTATGACTATATTCCCTAAATGGGGGAGTTTTTGTGATTCAAAAACAAAATAAAATAACCACTAATTAAAACGTGAGAAAATGCTCAATTTTAGGGATAACTTGGGAATTGTGTTGCCCATGGTTCGTTGACTCGATTAACCTAGATAACATAACTACCATTGGTGATTCAAATGCAGGACGGTAACTTAGGTTCTTCCAGCACTCATGTGAAGGTGAAAGCCGAATTTCACCATGGTGCTTGGTCGGCTACCATGGCGTACCAACTAACTGTTACCTATTGTCCCAGTTAACCACCCCTTGGTCAGGTTTGATCGATTAGATGGGAACACATCAATCGAATCCTTTCATCTACTTCCCTTTTCCTATTCGTCGCTACCTAGGTCAGGATCGTGATAGTAGACGGGCTTTGGTTTTAACCACCACCAAACAACATTACTAATGAAGGGAAATAAACAATACATGAAAAACCCTAATCATTGAAATGCAAACAACCCAGGTCATCTCAAGCAGCTACCCATAGTTCCCACAACCCGAAGTTGTGGGTGCTTAGCTACCCATGGCTAAGGCAAAACACATAAACGTGCAAAGAAATGACATTGTTGAGAATTTTACCAACAACAATGAAAGTTGAAGACACCCAAGTTGCAAACCCACCAGCTTTATAGATTTCCAAACTGATAGCACAAGATCTGCAATCCCCAAAATGGGTTTTTAAAGAGAAAACAACAATCTAAAGTGAAACCTTAAAATATTCTTGAGGGAAAATTTTAGAGACAAATTCTAAATGTCTGATGTGAGGTCTCTAAAATGAAAACCCTACCTAAAGTATTTACAGTGTACACAAATAAACTCTAAAACATATGCAGAAAAGATATCTAGCAGCTGGTACGTCTCGCAGATATGACTCATAGGATTACGTACGAGTCATATTCGGGTCTCGTATCAGGTTATTTGCACCTTGGACTAGACTAGTACGATGCATAGGTACGAGTCATTGCTTGGGCTATGACTCATAAGTTTGTCTCGTAGTTTTGGTCTTCAGTTTTTGGTCCAACATTTTGGCTCTCTTATTATTTCTATGAGTCCACCTATACGAGTCATAGTGCATCTTACGACTCGTAGGATGGGCTCATAAGGGTGACCTTCTCTTGGCTGATTTCTAATTTTTAATCTCTGATTCTTGCTACGACATAATCCACGACTCGTAGAATGAGCTATGACTCGTAAGTGGTATGACATATGCTTCAACAAAATCTGCAACGTTTCTTCAAAATCATGCCAACCTAACTTTTCTGCAAGATTAACACAAAAACACATCAAAACACTAAAAAATCACTTTAAGAACTCACAAAATCCCTTGTTTCAAGCACCAAATGTGTCGTATTTTGACAGCACATCAACACCCTCAAATTAGAATTATTGTTTGTCCTCAAGAGACGACTCAATCTACATAGAAAAAGAGAAATACATAGTAACTATAGTAATGGCATATATATCAACTGCTCTGATTCAGGTACCCAACCACTATTTTTAAACCAGGATTCGAAAGTTATTAAGCAAACAAGAACATAATAAGATACTTGGAAATCCAACTATGACAAGCTAAGGAGCATCACCCATCCACAATCACTGGTATAGCCATATGCTACTCAAGTAGTGCAAATGACCTCACTAGAAAAGAAGTCCCTCACACAAACTCAAAAGCATTTAGATTTAGAGGACTGAGAAAGCATGCTCACTCTCACAATTGAAATTCAAGCATACTGACTAACACCATATGTATGCCTCTATACTTGTCTTCTGGCTTAGTGATAATGTGGAGTTGGATCACTTTAGGACTTATTGGCTTGTAACATAGGTTCAGGGTGCTTTGGTATGGTATTTTTGGCAAATAGTGGTTAAAGCTATCCTTGAACCATGTTTACCAACACATTTTGCTTTCATAATCTAACCCTTTAAAATCAATCCCCTCTTATTCTCCTGTTCAGAACTTTTCTCGACTGCTTTCTTTCTCTTTTTCAACTGTGCCTTGATTTGAAACTCATCTTTTTTAATCCTTTTTTCAATCTAAGGCACTTTTCTTCTTTTTCTTCACTTGGTTCATGCATTTTTATTTCTTTCTTGATTCCCCAACTAACCACCTTATTATCATTACTTTACCACAATAAGGGACACCCTCAACTTAGGCTTTTAGCCTCAGATGAAGTTCACAATATCTATGCCTCAAACCAGGGCCACCAACTACAGCCACCCCCAACTTAGGCCTTTGGCCTCAATCAAGGTTCACATGTTTAAGGATAGACCAGGGCCAATATCAAGGTGTTTCATTAAATAATGTTAAGTCAGCAGAATGTCAAGAAAGAATAGGTGCATAAGAAGCTCAAAAATTTGGGACAAGGGATTCACTCACTTATTTGGCGGGTCATTTAGGCTAAAAGTGGTTTCACTCAAAGAACAAGAGCCTGCGATCATTTCCATCTCCACCACATCACCTATACCAATGTTAGAGTAACAAGGCAAGTTCTAAGTCTATACATGATGCATGAATGCAGCAAAATACACTCACAACACACATGACATTTGCATCCACAATCAAGTATAGGCTAACAGGTCATGCTTTCAGTCTCAGCTTACCTTAACAATATCATAATAAACATTGTCATATACTCAAAAATGTATGAATGAATCAACAGTCACAACCTTAGAAATTTTGAGAGTACCAAATTTTTCATCAAAAGTTTAAAGGAAATCTAAGAACTATATATATGCCAAAAGATAATATTACTATGCATTTACACATTATCTATACTTCCTAAAACATGCTGGTTCAACAAAAAATTAAACATCCACAAAGAAAAAGAAACAGGGGAAGAAAACCTTGGGATCAAATATGGAAGAAGTTATGGTTGAGACTACTTAGACTTCACCTTAATCCATAACTTCCACCACACCACCAAAACATGATACATTGTCCTCAAAGTAAAGACAACAACAAAAACAAAACACGATAGTAAATAAATATATACATACATTCATTAAGAACCAAAAATAAACATCCAAAGTAGAAGTAAAAATACTATCCAACATAAACATATTTAAACACAACCAAAAATCAGCATAATAAAGACAATTGTCTTAAAAGAAAATAAAGTATCCAACATGACAAAATGAGCACTGGGATCAAAAGAAATCAAACATCATAGTGCGTTAAGCACTGGTCTCTAACTGGTCTGTGGGATCCTGAGGCTGTCTCTCCCCCTCTACTACCTAGACTGTAGCTACTCCTGAGGTGTCCTCTCCCTATGGGGTGTGTTGTGCTCGGTCTCTCTAAATAGCCCAACAATAGTGACTTCTGCACCACCTTCTCGAGTATAGGCTCCTCCTTTTTAGGTCTTGGCCTCTTTGGGGTCGGCTCTGGATCAGCATGCTCAAGGGGCCTCTTCCCACAGGTGTTCATATGGTTAGCGAACCAATCAAATGCCTTATCACCACCGGTACTACCTTTGGGACTAGAATAGGGGCTCCCAAAATCTTAATAAGTCAGCCTTGAACGTGGCCAACTCCTCAGTAACCATGATCATGTCGACAGGCCTAACTCTCTCAAGCCTTCTGTGAACCCTGTCCTCAAATGCATTGACCCGGGCATCCACTTCTCGGACTCTCTCATCAACCTAATCTCGAGCATATACCTTTATCCTCTTCTTAGAGTCCCAAAAATTCTGATCAATTAATGGATGGACCTGCACTGACATCTCATGTAGCCTGCCCTCAGCTACAGTTACCCTATGCAATAAAGTCTGAAATATAACAGTAGAGTAAACAGGGTCAACTTGTACAAAAGTTTCTGCTGGTGTTGGATGCTGGAGAATGGTGTATACTCGATCTCACCCTACAGGTGTCGGCTTTATAGTAGCTGGAGTAGTGCCCGTAGGAGTTGGGGGTGAACCTGGAACCTGAGGCTTGATCGAACATGGCTCTGGGATAGCCGGAGGAGCTACTCATGGTAAATCCACCGGGTTCTTGCTAGCCTTTATCAGGCTGGGATCCATAGTGCATGTAGCCTCAACATGCAGGTCCTAGTGGGGGTTGATAGGAACACCTGTTGCACTACATAATCGATGAATCAGAACTGGAAATAGTAGTGAGGTGTTCGTCCAAGCTGCAGCCTCGTGGATCTGCTCCGATATAATTTGGGCCCAATCGATAGAATAACCAACTAGAATGTTCACCAATAACACAGATCTCTAGAGGGTGATCACATTATCTATGAAGGTTGGCCTGATATGATAACGGATAATGGACCACCAAAATATGGCCCAAAAGGAGAGATGGACTTTGACTGTAGGATCAGCATAGTCTGTGACCCACGTCATCTTGAGACCCACCTCAAAATCTGGCTGGCAATCCATCGTAGAAGCTTCGTCCTGACCCTAACATCCTTCCCAGTCATCGCTCTCCTCATTTTATCAATACGACTATCATACTCTGCAATCGAATGGGGTACTCTATATGTGGGCCCAAACTGCATTCGGTAGATAGTCTCCTCTGATATATCAACCTTTCTCCCCGGACTATCACCACTAGTTTCCTAGGCTGCTCAATTAGCTTCTTTTTCTTCGACATCCCCTAGCAAAGTGTAGCAAGATATGTCGTATAGAACTCACGAACTACAAAAGGGGCATATTTGCCTAACTGCTGCGTAGTCTGCCATAGTCCGTGCTCATCTAACCCAACATCCAATCTGGGTACTTTGTCTAGTACCGTTGTGTTCAATCTAGACTCCTCATGAAATTGGTGGATCGGCTTGCCTTGCCCCTTATTCTCCAACCCCTGGTCGTATATTTCCTTAATGCTCACAACACACCATCTTGGGTCTACTGGTGGGGGTGAGATTGGGCTTCTTCCTGCTGAGTCTGATAGGTGGTCTCAGACTCTGACTCGAAGCCGGAATGTGTGGGAGTCATTTGTGGTGAGCTACTATCCTAACCATTTTTCTCACCTCTTGTACCTCCTCTTCAGACTGGGAGGCACTGCTCATTCGCATAGGCTCCCGAGCTGAATGTGCTGGGGTCTGAGTCACATTCTTCATAGGGTCTATTCTGACCCTATGCACCTCCACCGAGCCCTCGAATCTCTTAGTCACAGAAGACTCATCTACCCATCTCTGCTTGAATGTTTGAATAGCCTGCTTGTCCTTTGGAGGCATGGTATCTGAAAACCAACCAAAGACCCATGTAAGAATCAAGATGTTTTAGGTAATTAAAAACACATCAAAGAATAATGGTTAAAAACTAACTAAAATTAGAGCAAGTACTGATGCAAATGCAGGTTTGCAGATACAAGTGCAGTTACGACTCATAGGGTGACCTACAAGTCATATACTAGCCTTCAAAAATACCTTCTGATCACAATTACGATATGTAGTTACGACTCGTAGGGTGACCTACGAGTTGTAGTCTTAGTCTTGTACCTATTTTAAGAAATATTTTTGAAACTTGGCAAAGCTTATGAGCTCCTCACTATGAGTCATAACAGGCACTACGAGTCGTATATGGGTCTCGTATGAGAAACATGAAGGAATTACAAGTGACTAATGCTTTTTATAAGGGCCACTACGGCTCGTATAGGCACTTACGAGTCGTAGGAGTTCCTTTAGCTGAGAACAGAAGTCACCTGTAATTCCTATCTTTTTCCCATGCAAAGCACAAATCAACCACACAATTCAAATCAAATTTGGCACATATGAGCAATACAAAGCCACATAGCACATAATCAATTCCATCCTAATATTAAACATTCAAAATGACCATGATCCCCAAGAGTTTAAACTAATTCCGCATTACGTCAAGCACACTAAAAACAATATACTTTGCAAACTAACACTTGACAACCATAAAACACTCCAAAGGATGCAATTTCCATACACAACAATTCAATCAAATCCCACATGCTAAATCATAGGCATCATACCCACACTTTCTAAATTCCAACTCTGACAACCATTTAGATGATGAGAGGGCAACAATCATATATTTCATAACACGGATCACAAACCTTGCATTCACAACCATCCACTCAAGAATTTCAACAAGGTTTGATTCACAACTCAACTCTGTAAAGTTTAAAAACCCTAGATTACAATTCTAGCTCAATAATCACTGAGTGGAATGATTAAACATGATCCAACCAAACATATACTTATATAAAGAACAAACTCATAACCAATGATTGTGAAATATAACCAAAGAGCTTACCAATCTATTGGAGAAGTGAAACAAAGCAAAGGAAACTCAAAACTGCACCGAAACCCTAAAGAACAATAACCTCACAAGAATTTTCGTCAGTAAATAATGTGGGTAGCTAGGATTTTGGTTGAAGAAGGAGTTATGGAGTGAAATAAGGGATTTCCGTCAACTTAGGGTTAGGAAATTTGAGTTTTTGCGGTCAAATATGATTTTGACCCCTTATAAAATCAAACCTGGCCGACTTTTTAAAATTCTTCTGATCAGGGCTACGAGACTCCAACTATGACTTGTAGGTCATCCTACGGCTCATAGTTCCTGGTCTCGTATCAGCCCCTATACTTAGAAAAATATTAGGAATCATACCTGGGCACTACAAAACCCTCTTACGACTCGTAGGGATCTTACGAATCATAAGGTTAGCTCATATTGTATGTGCCAACTTCAGATACTCATTGTTTCCTTCTAGAGGTATGACTACGAGTCGTAGTGGAAGCTATAACTCGTAGGCCTGCTCGTAGAAGCTGCTCTATGTCCCATTTTTATCAGATCTTCAGTTCTTCCAATTCTTACCTACAAATCAAGTCTCAAAGCACAAAAATCCACAAAAATATTATAATTGAATCATTATCTTCTAATTTATAACAAACAACTACTACTATACTACGGCTCAAATAAACAAATAATTATCAAAATGTTTGAGTTACTCCCAAGAAGTACCTTGTTTAACGTCATGGCTCGACTTTGTCATCGTCCTTCACCAACAATCATCAAGGGTCCACACTTCCCTTTTGAACTCGTCCGAATGTTTCATGGATTGGCAAATATTAAAAACGACCTCAGCATTATTCACCCCAAACTGAGGTTGAACAGAATCTATATCCATTAGCACTCTCCCAATGGCCAGAAATGGTCTCTCCAAAATCATGGGTACCTCAAAATCAACCTCGCAGTGAAGAATCATGAAATCCACCAAAAAAATGAATTTATTAACTTTAACAAGAACATCCAATAGGATTCCCTCAGGTTTTTAATGGTTGGATCTGCCACGAGCAACCTCATTCTTGTCGGGGTAGGAGTGCCAAGGCCAAGCTTTTTGAATACGGCAAAAGGCATTAGATTGATGTTAGCTCCTATGTTGCATAGTGCTCTTGCGAATTCAACGTCACTAATACTGCAAGGAATGGTGAAGCACCAGGGTACTCACACTTTTGCACAAGGCATTTGGTCATGATTTGTCACGTCCAAAGTCCCATTAAGGCGGACTGGCACCCGCTGCCGATAAAGCCCGGGAGAACCAACATGTATCTATGCGCTTTCTATACATATTATGAGGGATTTCTATGTTTGACATGCCTTTAAGAAAGTAAACAGTAATAACAAGCCAAAAGAAAATGCACATGGCTAGGCCGTTGGGACCACCGTGTCTAAAGTACTAGACATGACCACACTTTAATTTACATAGTCTACAAAGCCTCTAGATAAGGAAAAGTATCTGATAAGGGTCGGGACAGGCCCCGCCTTGACTAACTATACAATAAAAAAATATAAGCTCTAGACACAAAGCTCTGAAGTAACTTGGAGCTTGGTAATAGCAACTGAATGTCCTCTACTCCTACTGGGGAGATCTACTAGCACCTGCCCCTGCAGCATGAAATGCAGGTCCCCCATAAGGGATGTCAGTACGAGATAATGTACTGAATATGTAAGGCAGGAAATACTGCATGTGAAGTAACAACTCAAATGAAACTATGCACTAGTGTAGGATAAGAGACCAGCTTTGGTTATACTTTAGGATTATGTACTTTATGTTCTTTATATTACTTTACCTATAATGTATAATCTGTGCACAATATGTAATACAAATGACTAGCTGATTAGTGGTGAAACTGTATCGGGATCGACCCTGGATAGGCTCTTCCTTAGCCCCTCGGGCTACCCCCCATGATAGGATCAACCCTGTCTAGGTGATTCTTCCATCCCTCGGGATACCACCCATCAATAAGCAATATACTTTATCTTTCAATTACCTTCGAGATGACTCTTTTGATAGTCATAATATTGGAGCTGTAGCACTGTAGATGTAGCATGTGACATGTAGATAATCGTACAAGACAATATGACAATGAAAAGAATATGTTACATTAATAATGAAATGCGTATGAGATGAAATAACTCGTGAACTTTATTTGGCAAAAAGAACCCATGTAACTTGGTATCCATATATGTATGCAGATTTGAAGATCACTATGTATGGGAGTATATGAACACGTTAAAGAGTGTAGATATAGTTAATAGTTTTGTCGGAATTGGTAAGCGCCTTTATGTGCCATAGAAAGATCTATGTTTCATGCCAAACAATACGAAATCAAGTAGCCTTACATACCTCGCTGTACAACCTCGCTATTACCTCGAGATAACCTTCACTTCTTACATATATTTATCTACAATATAGTAGGTGATAAAACTAGCATTAGCAGCCAATAGATACCTCTTAGCAGCCAAATGTCAAAAAAAAAAATAACACACGGGCAGCAAGCGAATAATTATGAACCCGAGCGTATTCTTTCAACCTTTCCGCCCCTAATCGTATTTTCTAATACACATTATATTATAAACATAATATGCAGCCTGTTTTGGTGCTATAACAGCCTTACAACGACCTACAAAGAAAAGGACACAACAATTCTACGCAACATACAAATAGGTGGCATAATGTTACATCCTTTCGCTACATTACAACATTGATGATTCCAAAACTTTACCAACTTCAACCAAGCTATTCCAACAACATTCACACATACAAACAGTCCTAGAATATTCCTCAAAATAGATGGAGGATATGAGACCATAGTTCTCAATCAATCAACCCACAAGTTCCTCTTACGAGCACAATTACGATATCATATAAGAACTCACTTTCGCGGATTATGAAATGGTGCAGAAGGTATCACTAACAAACTATACCTTGTTCAAAACATAAGTCTTACTTCATAATTCAGCCAACCAAGAAGAGAAAATCTTCTTAAATAACAAGAAAAATTCACAACAATCCTTAGGACACATGTTGTCCAAATTTCCAACACAAACATACTAGCAT
>JAABOM020078585.1:0-32901 GCA_011800125.2 Solanum clarkiae | reverse complement strand
CCCTCTTAAGCGTTAGATGCACATATCCCCCTATAACATGAGATTCGAGCACTTTTAAAAATGGGCGCTAATTTGACACACCATATCATGTTTCATTTGCGTAGTACTAATATTGTAAGGTGTGGGGTGTTACATACATGTCCACTTCGGCCTCCCAACTAGCACTATTTACTTGTTGGTTCCTCCAAATGACCTTCACGGATGCCACCTCTTCGTTCCTCAATCTCTTTACTTGCCTATCCAAGATTTGAATCGAAACCTCCTCATAAGTTAAGTTACTCTCAACAACACCCAAAACTTCAAGAGGTATTATGACATTCAGATCACCAACACATTTTCTCAACATACATACATGAAATACCAGATGGACCAAATTCATTTCACTTGGCAACTCCAACTCATAAGGCACCTTGCCAACCCTCTTAATCACCTCATAGGGATCAACATACCTTGGAATCAACTTTCCCTTTTCACTAAAATGGACTACACGTTTCATTGAAGAAACCTTCAAATAAACCCAATCACCCACTTAGAATTCGAGGTATGTTCTTCTTACATAGACATAGGATTTTTGATGACTTTGACCTGTCCTCAACCTCTTCCTAATCATCTTAACTTTCTCAAGAGCTACCATAACCTGATTTGGCCCCAATAAAGCCACCTCTCAAACTACAAATTAACCCACTAGTGATCTACAATGTCTCCTATAAAGAGCCTCAAAAGGACCTATACAGATGCTAGAGTGATATCTATTGTTGTAGGCAAAATCAATCAATGAAAGATGGTCATCCCAACTACCTTTAAGCTCTAAAACACAAGCCCTAAGCATATCCTCAAGTGTTCGAATCGTCGTTTCGGCTTGGCCATCCTTTTGAGGGTGGACAGTCATACTATGGTGAACTTTTGTCCCAAAACCCCTATGAAAAGATCTCAGGAAGTGTGAAGTAAATTGTGCACCATGATCCAAAATAATGGATAAGGGAACCCCATGCAACCTCACTAACTCATGGATGTACAACCATGCATACTCTTCAGCCCCATATGTAGTCCCGACCGGTAGAAAGTGAGCTAATTTCATCATCCTATCAACCAATACCCATATGGAATCAAAGCCTTTTCTAGTCTTGGGTAACCCAACAATGAAATCCACATTAATCACCTCCTATTTCCAAGTAGGAATCTCTAAGTCTTGGGTTAGGCCACCCAGTCTTTGATGTTCGGCCTTTACTTGTTGAAAACTATGGCAGCCAAAAACAAATTTGGCAATATTACTTTTTATGCCTCCCCACCAATACACATCCCTCAAGTCTCTATACATTCTGGTGGAACCAGGGTGGATAGAATAAGAAGATTTATGTGCTTCATCAAGAATTCTCTCCCTCAAACCCTCAACACATGGCACACACAACCTACCTTGGTATCTAAGGACCCCATCTACCCCTTGGGAGAAAACCTCTATCTTTCACTCTTTCACCAAGGCCTTCAATTCAAGAAAAGAGGAGTCTAGACCTTGTTTTGCTATCACCTCATCAACCAAAGAAGATTTAGAACCATCAACCACAACAACATAATTACCCACATCTTCCAACCTCACCCCCAGTCTAGCCAATCTATGCACCTCCCTACCCATCTCCCTATCACCACCATCCACATGAGCTAGACTACCAATAGACACCAGACTCAAAGCATCCGCCACAACATTTGCCTTACCGTGATGCTAATACACACTCATCTCATAGTCCTTAAGGAGTTCAACCACCTTCTTTGTCTCAAGTTGAGATCTTTTGTGTGAAGACATATTGAAGACTCTTATGATCGGTGAAGACATCAACATGCACCCTGTACAAATGATGATGCCAAATCTTGAATGCAAACAACATGGAGGCTAATTCAAAATCATGGGTAGGGTAGTTCTTTTCATGCACTTTGAGTTGCTTAGAAGCATAGGCTATGACCTTACCATTTTGCATTAGCACACAACCCAAACCAACTCTATATGCATCACAATGCACAAAAAAATATCCTAAATCCCATTCGGTAGTGACAATAGAGGAGTGGACACAAGAAGTTCTTTCAATATTTGGAAGCTTTTCTCACATTCATCGGTCCACACAAATTTCACCTATTTTGAGTCAATTTTTTCATAGGAGAAGCAATGGAGGAGAACCCATTAACAAACCTTCTATAGTAACCCGCAAGGCCTAAGAAACTCCTAATGTCTAACGGGGTCAATGGTCTAGGCAAATTTTTAATCGTGTCTGTCTTCTTAGGGTCTACTTTTGTACCATCCCCCGACACCACATGACTTAAGAATGCAACCTACTTCAACAAAAACTCACACTTTTCATACTTTTCATACAATCTCTCCTCCCTCATTCTTTGCAACACAACCTTCAAATAGCCTATATGCTTTTCCCTACTATGTGAATAGATCAAAATATCATCAATGAAACCCACAACAAAGGAATCAATGAAGGGATGACCCTATTCATTAGGTCCAGGATGATGGCTGACGCTTAGTCAATCCAAAGGACATCACCACAAATTCATAATGCCCATATCTTGTCTGGAAGGCCATCTTGGGAATATCACACTCCTCAACCTCATGTGATGGTAATCAGACCAAAGATCAATCTTATAGAAAAGCTAGCGACTTGCAATTGGTCAAAAAAGTCATCAATCCTTGAAAAAGGATATCTATTCTTTATAGTGACCCTATTGAGTTACCGATAGTCAATGCACATCCTAAGTGACCCATCTTTCTTCTTTACAAACAACACCGGTGCACCCTAAGGTGATTGTCTAGGCCTAATAAATTCCTGTTCCAACAAATCTTTCAATTTCTCCTTTAACTTCTTCAAAAACTCCACCGGGGCTATACCGTAAGGGAGGATGGAGATATGTTGAGTGTCGGGAAGGAGATCTATACCAAAATACATCTCTCCTTTCGGGAAGGACATCGGGGAGGTCGTTTGGGAAGACATAAAGGAATTCACTTACAACTGGGACCGACTCAATGGAAGGGACTTTAGACTCCACAGCTTTGATCCTCACAAGATGATATAAACACCCCTTCTAAATCAACCGATGGAGTTTGATGCATGAGATGAACCTACCCCTCACTACCACATCATGACTTTTCCACTCAAGTATAAATTCATTTTGGAATTGAAACTTGACCCTATAGGTTCTATAATCAATAGAAGCATAGAAGTCATGCAACCAGTCCATCCCAAAGATAACATTAAAATCAATCATATCTAATTCAACAAGATCACAAGGTAAGATTTTATGCAAGATGCAAATCAGACCATCTCTATACACCCTCATAGCAACAATAGATGCACAAATAGGAGTAGACACTTCATATGACTCATGCAACAACTCTGACTCAACATGGAACGTTTTAGCAACAAAATGGGGAACAAAAGAAAGGGTGGCAACCGGATTAATCAAAGCATATACATCAAGATAAAAGATTTTAAACACACCGATAACAACATTGGGGACCTCACCAACCATTTGCCTCCCATTTAGAGTATAGAATCGATTGTGCCTTGGGGCACCACGTTGAGGACCACCTCTACCTAATGGAAGCGCATTTGTACCTCGAACCTTGCCATGGTTTCTTGGACAATCTAACTTCTTGTGACCAAGCTCCCCACACCGAAAACACGCATTAGAACCCTTTTAACATGGTCCCTTATGACCCTCAACATCTAAGATACACATCATTAGGAGCCACACCAACAACACCTTGAGGACTGGGGAAGTTATTGGCAAACCCCTTATTAGTAGCATGAGGAGGCCTTTGACCTTGAAATCTTTTACTATTTTGGAACTTTCCCTCAAAATGGGATCCTTTGGCCTCAAGGCCCCTCCTCATTCTCAACTATTCTTCTTCCATTTGCTCATCTTAGGTCATCAACCGAGGCAAGTACATTTCACCAATAAACAAGGTAGACCGACATTCTTTATTTACCAAGTTGGAAACCCCCATAACAAACTTATTCATCCTTGACCTAGAGTCGGCCACAAAGTGAGGGGCATACTTTAAGAGTTGATTAAATTTGAGGGCATATTCCCTCACACTCATAGTACCTTTTGAAGTTCATAAACTCTACCAACTTTGCTTCCTTAAGCTTAAGAGGGAAGAACCGATTAAGGAACGCCAATTTGAATTTCTCCCAAAGAACCATATAGCCATTACCCTTCTCACCCTTCCATTGATCAAACCAGCTTTGGACCACCCCTTTTGAGTTGGTACGCCACCAACTTTGCCTTCTCATTTGCCCTAATACCCATGATAGACAAGATTTCGTAGACCTCATCAATAAACTCTTGTGGATCTTTATCCACCTTTGACCCATGAAAAGCCGGAGGATTCATCCTCATGAAGTCCCTTATCCTAGCTCCCGGGGTAGTAGCATGAGGGCTTTGGGCCCTTTGTTGGACTTGGTTGGCCACCACCAAGGCAAGCATAATAAGAGCATCCCGGATCTTACCATTGGTAAGTTTCTCCTCAGGAGTTTGGGTATGTCTTCCTCTAGTGTTTGGCATGATCTAGCACGGAAAAGAACAATCGTTAGGGGAGAAAACTTATCACAACTCTATAGCACGACTTAGAACATGAAGAAGGGACTACGAGGATCCATTAACCCAGTGCTCTGATACCAAGTTTTTCACGACCCAATCCTAGGTCCTAGACATGACACAATGAATGGGGAACTTGAAGGAACTCCAAACAAGCCTCTTAACTTATCATTACACATCATTGGTCGCGGAAGCATACAAAGACATATAGATTAAGAATAGGGGCAATGGGACTAAGGGAAAGCTTGCATAAACGTCATAATCAAGAGTCAAGAGTCAAAGCTCATACATAAATACACAAGATATTCAACAAGCACCTCTACTACATAGATAAAATGGGGTCCAAGACAAGCTACTGGGCTCACCCTCATAGTCAATAGAACATAAGAAAGTGTCTAAATACAAAGATAATAGTAACTTAGAACAAGGTCCCCGAAATGGAGGACTCACCAACAAGCTTAGAATACCACCGTCTAGCCACGTGGAGGAGGAGGATGATCAACTTGGGTACCGGTTCCTACATGGTGATATCATGGAGGCAAGAGTATGCGTTAGTACGTTCGAAGTACTAAGTATGTGGGATGCAAGGGAACAAGAGATAAGCTTCATTATCAACATGAATAACATTAGGCAATAGGCATAATATAACAATATGATAGGTATGATCAATGCATAAGTAAAACATGCTTAAGTAAATCAATAACATTAGGCAATATGCATAATATAGCAAGATGATAGGTATGATCAATGCATAAGTAAAACATGCTTAAGTAATTCAAACTCATATAGGATACCATATGTCAAGAGGAGACCAAGCTAGATTTCCAAGGTATAAACCCCTTGGGGTTGATGATGATAGCACCCATCACCCTATTGTGTGAGGTATAAACCTCTCATCAATGTTAGTGATGATAGTACCCATCACCCTAGTCTGTGAGGTACAAACCTCTAATCAAGGTTGGTGATGATAACATCCATCACTCTAGTGTGTGAGGTACATACCCCTCATCAAGGTTCGTGATGATCGCACCCGTCACTCTAGTGGTTGAGTCTTTGACCCCTCAACTAGGCCCCTGAATTGGGAATGATCTACCACAACACTTTGATACAGTATTCATCATGTACATAAGATCATTTCATCATCATATAGTTATTAATATCATATCTCATGATTTAGACCTTTATTTCCTCAAGAAACCAAAACCAGACATATTATCAAACACCTTGGGGGTGTGTAACGGGTGCAAAAGACCATGAAATTTAGAGATGAAATCATGTAGGAAAATATATAGTAAAACCATCAATAAACACCTTGCAGCACCCCCAAGTCATTCACATCAAAATCCCTCATCAAATCCAGTTTTAGATCCAAGATTTAGAGCTCAAAATATGCTAAAACAACCATACTTTCATGAACTAAAATTACTGTGCAGTAAATTTCTCAATATACACGACCCACATGTAAAATCAACTTTAAATCATGCAATATTAGTAAAAAGGAGGCTTAGGTACCATGGATGAAAGGACCCTATTGTTCAACACCACATACCTTAGAATTGGGGAAGTTCTTGATGAAGTTTCAAAATGGAGCCTTGAAGCTTGAAGAGAATCTTTAGCTTTGGATGAGGTTTTTTTGTCTTGAATTTGGGAGTGTAAATATGGCTAAGTGTTTGAGTGAGTGTTGGGAAATGTTTTGCGGAATATGAGGGTGAAATTTGGCAAAGTACAGGTAAAAACACGTTTGAGAAAACATAGGACCAACACTTATAAAAATCTAGGTGGACTAAGAAAAACTATGCAGAAAATACACGTCTTTGCATTGCGGAGAGGACACAAAGGATCTTTGGAAATTGCACCAAGCCAAATTGCATAATTCGATTTCTTTGCTTTAAATTCGTGGTTAGATCCTTGTCACCCTAGTTTGGACCCCCTGAACAAGAATACGAAGTCGGATTTTTGAAATAACTAACAGATTTTTAGAATATTTAAAACAAGATTCCAAGCACTTGTAAGGCATGTTTTTAGGCACTTTGAGGGTTGTTTCAGTAAGAGAACTTGAGATACAAAGAATGAAGGATACTGAAAGTGTCAAAGAATACTTGGATTGGCTTCTTAGCGTTGTGAAAAATGTAAGAATGTTGGGCAATAAGCTTCCTGATAGTAGAGTTGCTGAGAAAATTCTTCTTACATTGCTCGAGAAGTTTGAACTAACAATTGCTTCCTTAGAAAATACTAATGATCTGTCAAAGATCACTTTGGAAGAATACTAAATTCATTATAGGCCCAAGTGCAAAGAGGGTTAATAAGATAGCAACGTTCAGTAGAAGGTGCACTATAGGCCAAAATGCAAAACTATACCGGAGGCAGATGCAAGAAAACAAAAGGGAAGAAGAGCTCCACTAAAGTAATCATATATTTGCTATTAATGGAAGTAGTGACAACTCAGGCAGTAACAAAGGAGACAAGTTCCCTTTGTGTTAGTTTTGTGGAAATAAGAATATCCTTACTTCAAATGCTAGAGAAAGTTGTATATAAGATGCCAAAAATGAAAAAAAACTTAGGTATAATGACATCATTTGCAAAGAAAAAGACAGTAGCAATAGGGAGAAGCTCAAGTTGTGAATCAACAAGAGGAAGAAAAACTTTTCGTTGCATCATGTTTTACATCTAGTATTTTGAGTGAAAGATGGCTTATTGGTATTGGTTGTGCGAACCATATGAATAGTAATGAAAAGTATTTTGGGAGCTGCACTGATCAGTTAAATTAATAGTCAAAATCAAAAATAGAGAACACCTCCTACTGATCGGAAAAGGAACTGACTCAACCAATTATCCACATGAACTTTTTTACTAAAATTCCCATTTCCATTCAAACAAGTGAACTTGTCAAAACCTCATTAATTGATATGTTGTTATCTCAATATCAATGCACATCCCCTTGGCTTACAATGAGGTTACCAGTCCGCTTGTAGATCTCTTGAATAAAATCCACACATTAACAAATTAATACCTATTCCAAGATTTACCATTATGTCTTTACTTATGACAGATTCCAAACACAAGTATCCATTGATACAACCAATTGGTTCTCCCCAAATGAGATGGTAATGCCAAACTCCACTTCCTAAGTAAGTGAAACAATTGAAAACTACTTAATAACTAATGTTCATGCTCTAAGAACAATACCTCCATCCTCATATATTACCAATACCATATCAGAAGACCAACTAGATTCACCATTAGAATACATAATACTCCCTGAGAAGTTCGAGCTCAAATAGTTCACACTTTGTCATATTGAATTCGTCTCATTGAAAAGACCCCCAAAAGTACCTACAAAACGTGCTTTGGAATTCTGTGGAAATTTAAATTCCATATATCTCAAAATACATTCATTATTTCAAAAATCTGACTTCATATTCTTGTTCAGGGGGTCGAAATGAGGAGAAAAAGGGTCTAATCCCAATTTAAGAGCAAAAGATTAGCAACTATAGTTTTTAAAGGTGCGAATTCTAGAGAGGAATCTATGACCCCTATGCGACGTATCTCTATGTGAAATGGTGCCTGTTTTTTTTAGTTCAGTCCAAGACTTTTAAGTCTTGGTCCTAAATGTTCCCAAACATGTTTTTACCTATACATAATCTCATTTCACCCTCATATCATCCTAAACATTTCTCAATAGTCACTCAAATACTTAGCCATATTTTCACTCCCAAAATTCAAGTCTTAAATCCTCATCCAGAACTAAGATTTTCTTTCAAGGTTCTTCAATCTTCAAGTCTCCATTTCCAATCTTCACCAAGCTAATCTCTAAGATAAGGTATGTAGGTTTCTTTTATGGGTTTCTTTCACCCATGATATCTAAGCCTCCTTTTTCTCAAATTGCATGATTTAAAGTTGATTTACAAATAGGTCTTGCTTATTATGAAATTCAGTGCACATTATGTTAAAGCTATGTGAAGTTGTGACGTTTTGCAATGTTTTGAGTAATAAATCATGGATCTATTGTAAGATTAGTGTAGGGGTTTTTATGTATATTACTTGAGGGAATTGCAAGCTGTTGATTGATGATTTGACAATGAGTTCTCTTGCATAATTTCATCTACATATTTCATGGTTTTATACTAGCATTTCAAACTAAGTGTTTGATAAAATATTTGGATATGGTTTCTTGAGGAATTGAAGGTCCAAAGCATGAGATGTGATATGAATGACTATATGACAATGCAATGAGCTTATGTATATGAAATACTCTATATAATGTGTTTCATTAGACCACACCCAATCTGGGGAGACAAGAGCGCCGGTAATCGAGGTGAGGGTTTGTACTCATCAACCATGTGAGGGGTTTGTACTTCACCACCGTGGTGATAAGGTGTAATTACCATCAACCATGTGAGGGTTTGTGGATTCTGTCTTATACATACGCAAGGAAGGTAATCAAAAAAGAAAGAAAATGGGTTCTTCTTTCTTTTATCACTTAGGAGCCGTGTGAGATGAAAGTCTCATGCACGGTACTATACTGCCATGGTGATGGGGTGGAACCATCTTCAACCACTAAGGGGTTTGTACCTTGTAAATCTTGCTTGGTCTTTTCTGCACATATGATATCCTATATGAGCATAAGCCACTAAAACTTGTTTTACTTATGAATTGATCATATATGCGATATCATTATATTATGCCTATTGCCTATTGTTATGCATTTTGACCATGATGCCTAATTCTTATTCCATTGCATCCTACATTTTTAGTACTTCAAATGTAGTAACGCATACTCTTGCTTATATGATATCACCATGTAGGAACTGGAGCCTAAGTTGATCATCCTCCTCCTCTACATTATTACATCCGTTTTACTCAGGCTAGTTGGTGAGTCCTTCACTTCGGAGACCATAATCTATGTTGATATTATTATGTATAGAGACATTCTTCTTTATTATCTATTTTGACAATGAGGGTGAGCCCGGTTGCTTTGTCTTGGCCCCCGCTCTTATCTACGTATTAAAGGTGTTTGTTGGACATGTTATATATCTATGATATGAGCTTGACATTTGTCTCTTGATTATGATGTTACGCAAGCTTTTCCCTTAGTCCTGTTGCCCCTTATTCTTACTATTTTATGTTATTATATGCTTCCGCGACCAATGATGTATAATGACACGTTAAGAGGCTTGTTTGGGGTCCCTTGGGGTTCTCCATTCGTCGTGTCACGTCTAGACACTAGGCTTGGGTCGTGACAAACTTGGTATCAGAGCACTAGATTGATAGATCATTGGAGAATGACATACCACGTCGATTAGAGACCTATTCATGATTGTGAAGCACGCCATGACTATGAGTAAGGGGCTGTGAGATATTTTAGGAAATGTTCCCCTTCTTCCTGTTCTAAGTCGTGCTATAGAGTTCTGGTAACTTTTCCCCTAACAATTGTTCTTTGATATGCTAGATCATGCTAAACACTTGAGGAAGAAGGGCCCAAACTCCCAAGGAGCAACCTACCAATGGTGAGCTCCGGGATGCTGTCACTATGCTTGCCCAAGTTGTGGCCAACCAAGTCAATCAAAGAGCCCAAACCCCTCATGCTACTACCCAGAGAGCTAGGGTTAGAGACTTCATAAGGATTAATCCTCCGGTATTCTATGAGTCAAAGGTGGATAAAGATCCATAAGAGTTCATTGATGAGGTCTACAAAATTTTAAATATCATGGGTGTTAGGCAGAATCAAAAGGCGGAGTTGGTGGCGTAAGAACTCAAAGGGCAGCCCAAATATGATTTGATCAATAGAAGGGTGAGAAGGGAATTGATGATGTGGTGCTTTGGGAAGAGTTCAATTTTTTCTTTCCTTATTTAGTTTTTCCCTCTTGAGCTGAGAGAAGCTAAGTTGCTAGAGTTCATGAGATTGAACCAAGGTACTATTAGTGTGAGGTAATATGCCATCATGTTTAATCAACTTTCAAAGTATGCTCCTCTTTTTGTGGCCGATCCTAGATCTAGGTTTAATAAGTTCGTGAGGGGGTTCTCCGACTTGGTAAGTGAAGAATTCTGATTCGACATGCTAATTAGTTACGTTGACTTATCTTGGTTGATGACATATGCCGAGAAAATGGAGGAAGAAAAGTTGAGGAAGAAAAGCAGGCGTGAGGCAAAGAGGGCTCAATTTTAGGATAAACTCCAAAAGGGTGCTAGATTTCTTCAAGGTCAAAGGCCTACTCATGCTACTAATAAGGGGTTTGCCAATGACTTCCCTAAGCCTCAAGGTATTAGCCATGTGGCCCCTAATTATGTGTTCCCTAAATGTGGAAGGAGTCATGGAGGCCCTTGTTTTAAGGGTTCTAATGCATGCAATGAATTTGGGGAATTTCGTTACAAGAAGGCGGATTGTTCAAAAAATCGTGGTAAAGGCCAGGGTGCAAATGCGGTTCCATTGGGTAGAGGTGGTCCTCGAGGTGATGCCCCAAGGTACAATCAGTTTTATGCTCTACATGGTGGGCAAGGTGTTGGTGAGGCTCCCGATGTTGTTACCATTATATTGGAAATCTTTGACTTTGATGTATATGCTTTTATTTATCCGGGTACCACTCTTTCCTTTGTTACCCCTTTTGTTGCTTAAAAGTTCCTTGTTGACCTTGAGTTGTTGCATGAGTCATATGAAGTGTCTAATCCTATTGGTGCATCTATTTTTGCTAGGAAAATTTATAGGAGTTGTCGTATTTGTATTTTTCATAAGTTGGTGCCTTGTGATTTTGTTGAATTAGACATAGTAGATTTTGATGTCATTCTTGGGATGGATTGGTTGCATGCCTACTATACTTCTATTGATTGTAGAACCCCTAGGGTTAACTTTCAATTCCCTAATGGACCCGTACTTGAGTGGGAAAGTCAAGATGTTGTGGTCAAGGGTAGATTCCTTTTATGCATTAAAACCCGTAAGTTGATCTCTAAGGGGTGTCTTTATCATCTCGTGAGGGTAAAATTTGTGGAGACTAAAGTCACTTCTATAGAGTTGGTTCCAGTTGTAAATGAGTTCCTTGATGTCTTCCCAAATGACCTTCCTGAAAGGGAGATAGGCTTCTGTACGGACCTCCTTCCCGATACTCAACCTATCTCCATTCCCCCTTATCATATGGCTCCAGTGGAGTTGAAAGAGTTAAAGGAGAAATTGAAAGATTTGTTAGAGAAGAGATTTATTAGACCTGGTCAATCACCTTGGGGTCCTCCGGTGTTGTTTGTGAAAAAGAACGATGGGTCACTTAGAATGTGCATTGACTACAGGCAACTAAATAGGGTCACCATCAAGAATAGATATTCTCTTCTGAGTATTGATGACTTTTTTGACCAATTATAAGGGGATAGCTTGTTCTCTAAGGTTGATCTTCAGTCCATATCATCAAGTGAGGGTGAGGGAGTGTAATATTCCTAAGACGGCCTTCTGGAATAGATACGAGAATTATGAGTTTGTTATGATGCCGTTTGGGTTGACCAATGCACAGGCCATCTTCATGGACCTAATGAATAGGCTCTTCAAACCTTACCTTGATTCCCTTGTTGTGGTCTTCATTGATTATATATTGATGTATTCACTTAATAAATAGGAGCATATTGGTCATTTGAGGGTTGTGTTGTAAAGATTGAGAGAGGAGAAATTATATGCCAAATATGATAAGTGTGAATTTTAGTTGAAGGAGGTTGCATTCTTGGGTCGTGTGGTGCAGGGGGATGGAATAAAAGTGGATCCTAAGAAAACCAAGGTGACTATAAATTGTCCTAGACCAGGAGCCCCGTTGGATATTAGGAGTTTCTTGGGC
Source organism: Solanum clarkiae (assembly GCA_011800125.2). Classification (NCBI taxonomy): domain Eukaryota; kingdom Viridiplantae; phylum Streptophyta; class Magnoliopsida; order Solanales; family Solanaceae; genus Solanum; species Solanum clarkiae. The sequence continues at coordinate 20,500 of JAABOM020078585.1, read as the reverse complement.
CTAACTGGTTATTATAGAAGGTTTGTGAATAAGTTCTCCTCCATTGCATCCCCTATGACAAAATTGACTAAAAAGAAGGTTAAGTTTGTGCTGAACGACGAATGTGAAAGAAGCTTCTAGACATTGAAAGACAAGCTTATGTCTGCTCCTATATCGTCACTACTAGATAGGCTTAAGGGATTTGCATTGTATTGTGATGCTTCTTAGGTTGATTTGGGTTGTGTGTTTATGCAAAATGGTAAGATCATAGCTTATGCTTCTAGAAAACTCAAGGTACATGAAAAGAATTACCCTACCCATGATCTAAGAATTACCCTACCCATGATCTAGAGTTAGCTTCCACTGTGTTTGCATTAGTGATTTGGAATCACTACTTGTATGGGGTGCATGTAGATGTGTTAACCGATCATAAGAGCCTCCAATATGTCTTCATTCAAAAAGATCTTAACTTGAGGCTAAAAAAGTGGCTAGAACTTCTTAAGGACTATTTCATGAGTGTGTATTACCATCCTAGTAAGGCAAATATCGTGGTGGATCCTTGGAATTGGGTTTGCATGGTTAGCCTAGCCCATATTGGTGGTGGTGAGAGGGGGATGGCTAGGGAGGTGCACCAATTGGCTAGATTGGGGGTTAGGTTAGAAGAGATTGGTGATTATGGTGTTGTTGTTGTTGATGTATCTAAGTCTTTATTGGTTGATGAGGTGATAGCAAAACAAGATCTTGACTCCTCTATGCTTGAATTGAAGGCCTTGGTGAAAGAGGGCAAAGTAAAGATTTTTTTCCCAATAGGGAGATGGGGCCTTTAGGTACCAAGGTAGGTTGTGTGTGCCTTGTGTTGATTATTTGAGGGAGAAGATCCTTAATGAGGCCCATAATTCTTCTTATTCTATCCACCCGGTTCCACTAAAATGTATAGAGACTTAAGGGATGTGTATTGGTGGGGAGGCATGAAGAGGGACATTGCCAAATTCATTTCCAGTTGCCATAGTTATCAACAAGTCAAAGCTGAACATCAAAGATCGGGTGGCCTAACCAAAGACATAGAGATTCCCACTTGGAAGTTGGGGGTGATTAATATGGATATTGTGCTTGGGTTGCCCAAGACTATAAAAGTTTTGATTCAATTTGGGTGGTTGATAGGATGACGAAATCTGCTCACTTTGTTCCGGTTAAGACCACATATGGGGATGACGAGTATTCAAGGTTGTACATCCATGAGTTAGTGAGGATGCATGGGGTTCCTTTGACGATCATATGGATTGTGCTGCAGAATTCACTACACACTTTTTGAGGCTTTTCAAAGGGGTCTTGGTATAAAAGTTCACCTTCGTATGGCCTTCCACCCTCGACCGGATGGCCAAGCCAAAAGAACCATTCAAACCCTTGAAGATATGATAAGGTATTATGTATTAGAGTTGAGGGGTAGTTGGGATGGCCATCTTCCTTTGATTTAGTTTGCTTACAATAATAGCTATCACTCTAGCATCGGTATGGCTCCTTTTGAGGCTCTTTATGGGAGTCGTTGTAGATCACCCATTAGTTGGTTTGGCATTGGAGAGGTGTCTTTATTAGGATCAGATCTAGTTATGGAGAAGTTTTAGGATGACTAGGGAAAGGTTGAAGATGGCCCAAAGTCGTCGAAAATACTATGCCAATGTTAGAAGAAGAGAACCTTGAATTCAAAGTGGGTGATTGGGTTTATTTGAAAATTTCTCCAATGACAAGTGTGATACGTTATTGTAAAATGGGGAAGTTGAGTCCAAGATATGTCGGTAATTATGAGGTCTTTAGGAGGGTTGGCAAGGTAGCTTATTGATTGAAGTTGCCTAGTGAAAAGAATTTGGTCCATCTGGTGTTCCATAGCTCTATGTTGAGAATATGTGTGGTGATCTTAATGCTATTGTGCTCTTTATGTTGTGGGTATTGCTGAGGATACCTTAACCTATGAGGAGGTTCTGTTTCAGATTTTTGATAGGCAAGTAATGATTTTGAGGAATAAGGAGGTGGGATCCATTAAGGTCCTTTAGAGGAACCAACAAATCGAGAGTGCTACTTGGGAGGCTAAAGGGGACATGCAAAAGTGATATCCTTATCTTTTGCTCTCCACTCAAGCCTAAGGTACCAATTCTAAGTCTCCTATATGATTTCAAGTCTTGTATTTCAGCCCCAATGTCATTCATATGCATTCATGTTTACATTGGCAAGTTTATGATGATTTTATACTTATGTGGAGATTTTGAAAATTATGTTTTAAACATAATGTTGCATTTTCGTTGGGGCTGGTTTGTGTATGATCATTCTTCTATTGTACATCTCTTTTACATTCGGGGAAGAATGTTTCCAAGGGGGAGATATTGAAACGACACTAAAAAGTGCCAGAAAATGTGTCTTAGAAGGCCCAGAATTTTAAATTCTATATTTCTCAAATTAAGTTCGTTATTTCAAAAATTCAACTTCATATACTTGTTCAGGGGGTCAAAATAAGGGGAGGCAGTGTCTAACCTCGATTTAATAGAGAAAGATTAGCAATTACAATTTTTCAAGGTTCGAATTGTAGAGAGAAATCTAGGACCCCCACGTGACGCGCCTCTGTGTAAAATAGTGCCTATTATTTTTTAGTTCGGTCCAAGACCTCTAAGTCTTGGGCCTAAGTGTTCCCAAAAATATTTTTACCTATACTTAACTTATTTCACCCTCATATCATCCTAAACATTTCCCATACTCACTCAAACAATTAGCCATATTTTCACTCCCCAAATTCAAGTCTAAAGCCATAATCCAGAACTAAGGTTTTCCGTCAACGTTTTTCTTCAAGCTTCAAGTCTCCATTTTCAATCTTCACCAAGATCATCAAGCTAAGGTATGTGGGTTTCTTTCATGGGTTCCTTTCACCCATGATACCCAAGTCTCCTTTTTCTCAAATTACATGATTTAAAGTTAATTTACAAATGGGTCTTGCTTGTTTTGATATTTACTGCATACTATGTTAAGCTATGTGAAGTTCTGATTGCTTTGCCATGTTTTGAGATATAAATCTTTGATCTATTGTAAGATTTGACGAGGGACTTTGATGTATATTACTTGAGGGTCTTGCAAGGTGTTGACTGATTGTTTTATAATGAGATTTCTTGCACGATTTCATCTCTATATTTCATGGTTTTATACTAGTATTACACACCCTCTAAGTGTTTGATAAAATGTCCGGATGTGGTTTCTTGAGGAATCGATGGTCCAACATATGAGATATGATATGAATGACTATATGATGATAAATAAGATTATGTATATGATATACTCTATATAATATGTTGCATTAGACTATACCCGATCCAGGGGGACAAAAGCTCGGGTAACCAAGGTGGAGGGTTTTTACTCATCAACCATGTGAGGGGTTTGTACTTCACGACCATGGCGATAAGGTGTGATTATAATCAACCATGTGAGGGGTTTGTACCACACCGCTAGGGTGATGGTGTGAAACCATCATCAACCACCAAGTGGTTTGTACCTTGAAATTTAGCTTGATCTCTTCTACACATATGATATCCTATATGATCATAAGCAACTTAAGCATGTTTACTTATGAATTTAGCATACATGCCATATCATTATAATATGCTTATTACCTATTGTTACAGATTTTGACTATGATGCCTAATTCTTGTTGCATTGCATCCCACATAATTAGTACATTCAAATGTACTAATGCCATACTCTTGCCTACATGATATTACCATGTAGGAACCGGTGCCCAAGTTGATCATCCTCCTCCTCTGTTTCATCCTTCCATTTCCATACCTGTAATTTCTGTATTTTCTCTCCATATATATTCCTAACCCCCGATTCTCTCATGCTTTCTCAGTATTTGATCTGATGATTGCTTTGACATAATTTGAAAATTAATGCTACTTCTTCCTTCCCTTTCCATGTGTGTATTATTTGACTTACTCTTCAACAAATATTCGTATGCTGAATATCTATTTGCATCTTACTAATTTTGTGACTTATTTTTCCCTCATAGGTTTTTTCTTTTTTCTAGATATTGAAATTATGTTATGGTCGATGGAGAGGAGACTCACAAAAAAATAATCATAGGAGGCATATAAAAAACTTGCAAGTCTGTTGTTTTTGAATTTGACTTATAGGGTAATACCTCTTCTTTCGGTATCGATTTATTGTTCAAGTTGCATAGTACAACCAACTTAGGTAGATCCTTTTCAATACTTGGTGCTTACCATCTAAGATAATCGGGCTTTTACTGCTTTAGATCCTCCCCTCCCCCGTCCTCTTTATCTTACCCCTTTAAGTATCGGTTGACACTTCCATAAGCCAATGAAAACACTAAGAACTGAGTTATTAGTGGTGTTATTAAAGGGATATATTTCTGTGAGTATGTCTCTTTTCCAGTTGCGCTATGCTTTGTTTCGTCACATTTGTAAAGTTCCTAACTGGATGCATTCAAGATTATTTTCCATGAGTGAAGTCAATCTCGGAACATCTGTGTCACAGTCTTATCTTGCTCTAGATAGGAGTGCTTTATGTAGAAACTTGTTTATAAGAATCAGTGTAGACAGGTTGTTATGAAAAATCACAATGGCTCATTGATAGATAGCTTAGAAAATAAGAATTGCTCGGCTGATACTTGTACTAAGGATAAGTCATCTCTAAAGAAGAAAGTCAACTCAATAAAGATAAGTCCTAAATCAACCAGTAAAATAGCAGATGTTAGGCATCAGGTGTGTACCTTTAGGCAACTAATAAGAAATTTGACATCTGAAGCTTCACGTGCAAATTGATCTTATTATACTTCTATCTGTTGAGTGTAGGATTCTGTAACAAGAACAAGAGAGCTATTTAGATGAATGGGAATTGGAAGCTGAAAGCATAGAAAACAAAATCTATGAAGACATTTTAAAGTATTTGTCTAACATCTTCTTAATGTTGAGCACATCTAAAGGGAAGGTAGCATATACAGAATCTTTTTGCTCTTTTCGAGAAAAAGTCTTTAATGAAAGCAATCGGGAAAGGGAGTTGTAGGATCCATATTGCATATGTTCAGAAGTCAGGAAGCAAGATATTGGTGAATACTAATATATACTTAGTATAGATGCCATTTTCTAGTAATTATGATCAAGGAATCTATATATGTATTTGCACGTCCTAATTCTATTTAATATAATTTTATAGGATAGTTTAATGGATATGAATTCATACGTGAATTCAGTAACAATATCTTCAATACTTTAAAACTTACTAAGTTTGCACTTCATGATGACTCATGAGCTAATTTTAATGATAAATCACTCATCACCCTGCCTTTTGTTAACTTAATTTCTATTGTTTTTCTTGATGCTTTAAGTGGGAAAAGTTTTTCTGATAGAATTACAGCTTTGTTATTACAGTAATTTAACTTTCTTTCTTTTCCTGTAGCTTCATTCACAGTTCTGATTTACTCTCAATACTTCCTTTTGTGAAATTTCAGATTTGGCCACTCTTGACCAGTTCTCTTCTGCTGCCTTTGAAGCTTCCCACAACACCACTCCGAATCCCTTTGATCATCAAGGTATGTCATTAAACATCATCTTGTACTGTTAGGTGAAAACCTCCCTTTTTTTACTTAAGTTTGTGCCCTATTGATTTGGAAGTATAAAATAGGTACTGTATTTGTGTAAGTGACTATTTATACTTTCTACCTAGAATATATAGACAAGTTGAAGAGAAACATTAGTGTTTGTTGTAAAGGTTTAATGTATCTTTGGTAACCTCATTCTTCATTTCTCTAACAATATGACACACATTGGACAGATGAAGTTAAGCATTGCAACTTCAAATGTCTCTTTGGGAGATTTAGCAATATATTAACCGAATACTTTTTAATAGTGAAAACTCTATGAAGTGTCTGCTCACGTAACTATATAAGAAATTAAAAAGCAAACAACAACAATAACAATACTAATAACCTAAAATTTTTACATTTGGCTTGGTAGAGGCTTCTAGGTATCTGATTCAAGCAAATTCTGAAAGAACTATGAATAATTATTAGCAGAAGATATAACATCACTTGTGCTTACTAATTTCATGATGTACCTATTTGACTTTTATCATTTCTTCTTGAGTCGATAGACTATCAAAAACAACCCTTTTAGGTCTGCATATTATAAGCATCTTTAGAGTGGTTAGATGCAAGTAAAGAGATCTAATAGATGTTGTGTTCCTCATGAAAAATATTATTATGATCTTTTTAGTTCTCTTTAATGGAGCTGCATACTCCCATCTACTCCGAGAATCAATTAACCCCATATTCTTAGTGTTCTTTTTCTATGCATAACTTTTACCTGCTGGTATGTTATTTTTTTTAGTACAATTTACCTTTGATTACGTACCATGAATGTTTGATTTCCATGAATATCAAAACCAACAGAACTCGGCCTCCAAGTTATTCCATTAGTTGACAACTTTATAAGTTTATCAGTAACTATTACCATTTTTCCTTCACCCACTGTCAACTATAAGAGAATCTTTAACCTACCTACGTACAGTGACGAATTCTCTTTAACTTAAATTTCTTGCTTTCTACCCTTTTATCATTCCCATTTGCATATGGCACACCGCACCCAATTGTTTTCTTTAACATATCTACATCAACAACTATGATATAACCTCCTTCATCAAATCTTCATCTAACTATCCCATATCTTTGATACAAGACCTTTTTCTAATTGATTTTAATGGCCTCTTTGGCTGCTAAGGTGTTAGCAACAACAACAACAATAATAACATACCTAGTGGAATCCTACAAGTGGTATCTAGGAAGGGTAGAATATATGCAAACCTCACCACCACCTCATAGAAGTAGAGAGGTTGTTTCCTGGGAACCCTCGTCTTAAAAACCCATAAGGAGAATAATAACAAAAAGCATATGATAGTATCTAAATACGATAAATTTAATACATACAAGATAGATAATAACAACACATGCAATAAGGACACATCATAACCTACTACCCTACTATACCCCACGGCCTGACATCAACCTAGTTCTACTAACCTATTAGCCTGCTACTCTAATTCGTGACCTCTACTCATTCTTATCCAAGGTCATGCCCTCGGTGAGATCAAGTTTTTTCACATCTTTTCTAATCACCACCCCCTCAATACTTCTTCGGTCTACCTCTACTCTTCCTTGTAATTCTAAATCCAACCTTCTCGCACTTCTTGATAGGGGCATTGATAATTCTTCTCTGCACATGTCCAAACCATCGCAGTCGCGTTTCTCTCATCTTGTCAGCCACAGGGGCCAATTCTTGCTCCTCTAGAATGGTCTCATTATAAATATTGTCACTCCTTGTATGCCGTCACATCTATCTTTACATCCTTATCTCTGTAACTTGCATCTTCTGAACATGTGAGTTCTTTATTGGCCAACACTACACTTCATACAACAAAGACGATCTAATCACCATCCTGTAAAACTCACCTCTGCTTTCAGGTGATATCTTTTTATCATACAATGCTGTTGAGGTAATCCTCTATTTCATCCATGCTGCTGTAATATGGTATGTGATATCTTCGTCAATATCACTACTACTTTAGATGATGGACCCATGATATTTAAAGGTTTCTCTCTTGGGGATAGGATGGCTGGCAAGCCTTATATCAATGTCTGCTTCATCCCTCGTAATATTGAATTTGCACTCCGATTATTTTGTTTTGGTCCTGCTCAATTTGAACCCATTGGATTTCGAAGGCGTGTCTCCAAACCTCCAACCTATCATTAACTTAACTGAAAGTTCTCCTAAATTACCTTTCAAGCAATGCCAGAAAGTCAATATAGATTCCTCATGCTAATTGAACCACATGGATCAGTTGGAGAAAGAGCAAGACATTAGGCTATTGCTCATGCTAACAGTGCAGAAATGGTTGTAGCTCTATTTTGATATTCCACTCCTGAAGAGGTAAATCATCATACTGGGATTTCTTACATATATATATATATATATATATATATATATATATATATTTGTTCCTTTAAAACATTCTTTTTGATAGCTTTTCATTTTAATAGGTGATGGTGTTTCCATCAACCTGTGAAGCATACATGGCAAAGTGTGACTGTAAAATGTTTGTTACCAATATACTTTTCTATATTGACACAATAGATAACCTCATTTCTCCATTGCTCCTCCACACAGTTCCTTGCTGGTAATAGCAGGGAATACTAATAGTTGAAATTGTTGTGCATTTTTTTATTTGTCATGACTAAGCCTAAGGCCTAGACGTGACACAGCGAATGGGGAGCGTGAAGGGACCCCAATCGAGCCTTTTAACTTATCATTGCACATCCTTGGTCGCGAAAGCAATAAAATAAGAATAAGAGATAGTAAAAATGGATTATGGGGCTAAGGGACACCTTTTATATCATAAAAACATCATAGAGTCAAAGAGAGTCAAGGCTCATAGCATCATTACATAACTTATCCAACAATACCTCTAAACATAGAACTTAGAGGGGTCCAAGACAAGCAATTGGGCATACCCTCGTAGTCAAAGCATACAATAAAAAAAGAGAGTCTATACATACCATAAATGAAGAAAAGTATTTCCTCAAAGTTTAGGACTCACCAACTTACTTTGAGAGATATCACACTAGCCACGTGGAGGAGAACGATGGTTAAGTGGGGCTCCGATTCCTACATGGTAATATCATGTAGGCATAGAGTATGCATTAGTATATTTTGAATGTAGTAAGTATGTATGATGAAATACAACGATAGATAGGCATCATAATCAAAACTCACAATTAGGCAATAGGTGTACATATAACAATATGGCATGCATGGATGATACTTTGAAGTAAACATGCTTATATATGCAACATATTACATTAATAAGAATAGACCATCATCATAGACCAAGCAACTTAGTACTTGGAATCTTAGGTAGACCAACCCCTAGTAGTGATTGAGGAATCAACCCCTCAATTAGTTGATGACTTACCATACCTATCCGAGATGATTGAGGTATCAAATCCTCAATTGGTTGATGGCTTACCACTCCTATCCATGATAATTGAGGTATCAACTCCTAAATTAGTTGATGGCTTAGCAACCCCAGCCAAGGTGATTGAGGCATCACCCGTCAATTAGCTATAGTCATCTCACAATACAATAAATGCTTCTCATGGAATCAACACATACATAACATCCTTTCATCATTATAAAGTATCTTAACTCATATGTCAAGCATTAGGCCTTCAACAACTCAAGATACACTAACCCGACATTTTATCAAACACTTGGTGGGTGTAGAATGCTAGCGTAAAACCATCCAATTTAAGAGTGAAATCATGCCAGAAAAATAAATGTAAAACCACCCACCAACACTTTATAATACTATCATGTGACAGACATCCAAACTCCTCATCAAATCTCAAGATAGCTCTGAGATTCATAGCTCAAAACATTCTTAAGCAGTTGTACATTTACAAAATCAAAACATAGTTCATAGTCAAGTTCATAATAAAAGACCCATAAGTAAAATAAACTTAGAAACATGTTATTTAGTTAAAAAGAAAGCTTCGGCATGATGGGTTAAAGGATCCAATGGTTGAAACCCACATACCTTAGACTTTGAGTTTCTTGAATTTGAGTTGGGAAAGAATGGGAGCTTGGAATGGAGTCTTGAAATCCAACCTTGTTCTTGAGTTTTCTTGAATTTGTGTTGGGGATTTGATGGAGGTTCATGAGATAATTTTAGAGTGTATTTGAGATGAGATTAATGACATTGATCCTTTGGAATGGGGTTTAGATCTTTTGGGGAGGTTAAGATATCATTAGAAATTCAAAAAGGTCATTAGAATAAATAAAATTTACGCAAACGTCATTAGTGAAATGGAGGAAAAATTGGCAAAGTAGCACCTCAATTGAGGTTACATTGGCTGTGTAGCACTCCACAGGTCATTTTGAGTTCCAGTGAGATGATACATAGTCTACAAAAAAAAATTGGAAAACTTTGAAAAAAGTCATCATCGTTGCCAATTTGACGAGCTACTTTTAGGGGCAGTGTGGTGTTACACGGTTCATGTAGTGATCCATCCAACTACACATAGAGAAAACATATTGTATACTACCCCTCGCCAAAGGCTCACAAGCCATTTGACCAGGCACGACCCATCAAAGGTGCCTTTGGCACCACACTTAGTCAAAAACCTCCTTCCATGCTCACCTTCATCACTTGTACATACTCGAGAACCAACCCCATGGTAAGTGGCAAGCCACACGGTCTGTTCCACTTGTAGTGCCTTATTCCTTAGGCCAAAAATGGCCTTAAGGTTGCCCAGATGGCCTATCCAACACCTTACTACCCGTCAAGCTGCCCTTGTTGTTTCACTGCACGGGAGGGTTTCACAAAAATGGTCATAACTCCATTTGAACTCGAAATAAGCTAAAGCCAAGTGCGTTGGAAAGCCAACTCAAAGGGCTTTCATTTGACATATTGTGGGCGATCCATTTCCAAGTGTGGTAAAACTTATGTTCATTTAAATTGACCTTTGCATGAACCAACACCCAAAACTCAACTGGTAGAGAAGTTTTGAACTCGTCTAAGTACTAAAAGTCTCGCATGACCCTAATATACTCCCCACCTACACAAATAAATCTTGAAACATGGATACATAAGAGCATGGAGTTACGGGGTGTCACAATATCTCCCCCTTGGGAACATTAATCCCCGAATATCTAAGAAACGTACACAAGGAAGGTAATCATAAAGATATTTGCCCAACATGGATGCAACAAATGCACTTAAACATTATTTTTGAAAAGTCTTAACATAAACGTCAAAATCACCATAAAACTTATCAATATACATATGAGTGCATGCAATGACATAAGGGCCAAAACTTAAGACTTGAAATCACATGGGAAATCTTAAATTAGTACCTTAGGCTTGAGTAGAGTGGAAGAGATATGGATATTGCTTTAGCACGTCCGACTCTTTCCTATATGGCATTTTCAGCAAGTTGGTTTTTCCAAAGAACCTTGACGAAAGCTACCTCCTTGTTCCTCAATCTCTTCAATTGCCTATGCAAGATTTTTAATAGAACCTCCTCATAAGTCAAATTGTCTTCAACAACATCTGCAATATCTAGAGGCACAATAGTAGTAGGATCAGCCACACATTTCGTTAGCATCGATACATGAAATACTGGATGTACCATATGCATGTCATTGAACAACTCCAACTTATAGGTCACGATAACAATCCTCCTTAACACTCTATAGGGATCCATAAATCCATGGCACAACTTACCCTTTTTGCTAAATCGGACCACACACTTCATGGGTGAGACCTTCAAATAGACCCATTCACCTACTTTGAATTCAAGATCATTTGTACTCACATCGGCATAGGACTTTTGTCAACTTTGGGTGGTTTTCAATCTTTGTCAAATCACCCTCACCTTTTCTATGGCCTCCATAACTAAATCCGAACCTAACAAGGCGATCTCCCTTACCTCAAACCATCCAACTGGGTACCTACAACTCCTTCCATAAAGAGCCTCAAAAGGAGCCATACCAATGCTTGCATGATAGCTTTTTATAACACCCCATATCTTATAGTACTAGTACAATGCAAATGAAACATGATATGGTTTGGTCAAGTTAGCGCCCATTTTTAAAAGTGCTCGAATCTTATGTTATAGTGGGGTATGTGCATCTAGAGCTTAAGAGGGTCAAGTGTATACGTGTTTTGTGTAAAATTGAGGAGATTACGACCTTAAATAAAGTAAGAGAATTAAAGTTCCTGTAGGACTTAGTAAGCTAGCAGGTGAGTCACCTACTTGCTTAGCTTAAATTTGCTAGCTGAACGGAGATGACACTCGATGTCGAATTTGTCCAAGACTGATTATGAATAAAGTTCGTGTTAAGGGTGTGACTTTGGCACATGTTTTAGCATCACACATGAACTATATTTTCAGCAAAGAAAGGTATTAAAAAAGTTCCAAAGACATCATAACACACTTAACCATTTGGGCCCAAACTAACTGAAGGGAAAGTTGGAAAAAGGAAGCCCAAGCCCATCAACTTGGAGACCCATTTAGGCCCAAGTGTAATGGCCAAGCTGTTTGATAACCAGATTGATAAATTGTGCTATTAAGTGGTCAAAATGTCAAAAGAAAGGCGGCCAAATTAGTCTTATAAAAAGGGGTTACAAGCAGCAAAATTCATTCACTCTTAGACTTGGAAAATTTCAACTTTCTCAAAACTTTATTGTTCTTATTTCTTAACTTAGCAAGCAGCCACAAGGAAACTTCTAGGGTTCTTGGAGAAGCCCTACACCTTCAAGGTAGTGGTAAGTAAGTTTACATATGTATTTAGTATGGTTTTCTTATGAAAAATAACAAGTATATGCTAGTATGTTTGTGTTGGAAATTTGGGACAACATGTATTTAGAAAGTTACTGCATACTTGCCTTTTGTTTTAGTGACTTCTCTATAGTTTGTGGGGTATTTAATGAAGAGATGTTGATGTTAATATGGTTTGAGTTATAAATATTACCCTAAGATTGCTTCCCTGATTTGGGTTTCATTTAACAAACACGTTTTTTGTGTTATCTTAAGTGTAATGTTGATTGGAACTTGTGGACTGTTGGATGGAAGGTTATTGGCTCACATCCTTCATGAATTCTTGAGTTCTATTATAGGACTGTTTTAGGTCTATTTGCATGTGCAAATGTTGTTGGAACAGTTTGATTAGAGTTGGAATAGATTTGGATTTGTCGACGTCGAAATGTGGTGAAGGAAGGTAACATTATGCTGTCCATTTTTAGGTTGTGTAGAATTATTATGTGTTGTGCTTTATGGGATCTTGTAAGGTTGTTCTGGCACTCAAACAGGCTGTACATGGTGTGTACATGAATATATATTAGAAAAGTACAATTAGGGGTGGAAAGGTTGAAGGAATACGCTCGGGTTTATAAATACCCACTTGCTGCCTGTGTGTTGTTTTTTATGTGATTGGGCACCCAAGATGTATCTACTGGCTGCTAATGCTAGTTTTACCACCTACTATGTTTTAGATAAGTGTTTGGAGGAAGATAAGGTTATCTCAAGGTAGTAATAAGGTCATACAACGAGGTATGTAAGGCTACTTGATTTCGTATTGTTTGGCATGAAACATAGATCCTTCCTTGTTATATAAAGGCGCTTACCAACTCTAACTCAACTATTAAATATTTCTACACTCTTGCACATGTTCATATGCTCCCATACATAGTCACTTTCAAATCTGCATACATATATGGATACCAAGTTACATGGGTTCTTTTTGCCAAATATTATTTACGAGTTATTTCATTTCATATGCAGTTCATTATTTTTGTAACATACTCTTTTCATTGTCATATTGTCTTGTATGATTATCTACATGTTACATCTTATAGCTACAGTCCTACAACTCTAATATTGTGACCACCAAAAAAAATCATCTCAAAGGTAATTGAAAGATAAAGTATATTGTTTATTGAAGGGTGGTAGCCCGAGGGGTGGAAGAATCACCTAGCCAGGGACGATCCTATCACTGGTCGTAGCCCAAGGGGTTAAGGAAGAACCTAGTCAGGGATGACCCTGATACAGTTTTACCACTGATCAGCTGGCCACTTGTATTACATGCTGTGCATAGATTATATAGTAAAGGTAAAGTAATATAAAGAACGTAAAGTACATAATTCCTAAGTATAACCAAAGTGGTATCTAATCTTACACCAGTGCATGGTTTCATTTGAGTTGTTACTTCATGTACAGTATGTCCTGCCTTGCATATTCAGCACATTATCCCGTACTGACATCCCTCACGGGGACCTGCATTTCATGGTGCAGGTATAGGTGCTAGTAGATCTCCCCAGTAGGAGTACAGGACATCCAGCTGCTGTTACCAAGTTCCAGGTTACTTCGGAGATTTGTGGCTAGAGCTTGTAATTTTGTATTGTACGGTTAGTCGAGGCAGGGCCTTTCCCGACCCTTATCAGATTCTTTCTCTTATCCAGAGGCTTTGTAGACTATGTAAATTAAAGAGTGGTTATGTCTTGTACTTTTACCATCGTGGCCCCAATGGCCTAGTCATATGCATTTCCTTTTGGCTTCTTATCAATGTTTATTTTCTTAATGGCATGTCAAATGTATAAATCCCTTATAATATGCATAGAAATTGCATAGATACAAGTTGGTTCTCCTGGGCCTTATCGACAACGGGTGCCAGTCTGCCCTAACAGGACTTGGGGCGTGACACTTTTATTATAAGCAAACTCAATCAATGGTAGATGGTCATCCCAACTCCCTTAAACTCCAATACACAAGCCCTAAGCATATACGCAAGAGTTTCGAAAGTTCTTTCGGCTTGGCCATCTGTTTGAGGGTGAAATGTTGTACTAAGCTTAACCTTGGTATCAAGACCCCTTTGGAAGGATCCCCAAAAGTGTGAAGTGAACTGACCACCACGATTCAATATGATAGACAAGGGCACCCCATGTAATCTCACAACTCATGAATGTACAGTTTAGCATTGTCTTCGGCCCCATAAGTAGACTTAACTTGTAGGAAATGAGCCGACTTTGTCATCCAATCAACCACAACCCAAATAAAATCGAAACCCCTCCTAGTCTTAGGCAACCTAAACACAAAATCCATGTTAATTTCCTCCCACTTTTAAGTACGAATCTCTATGTCTTGGGTTAGGCCACCCGAACTTTGGTGTTCGGCTTTAACTTATTGGCAACTATAACAACTGGATACAAATTTGGCAATCTCTTTCTTCATACCTCCCTACCAAAATGCATCCCTTAAATCTCTATACATCTTGGTAGAAACATGGTAAATTGAATAGGAAGAATTGTGAGCCTCATCAAGAATCTTCTTTATCAAATCCCCAAAACAAGGCACACACAACCTATCTTGGTACCTAAGGCCACCATCTTCCCTTTGGGAGAAAACTCCACCTTGCCCTCTCTTATCAAGGCCTTTAATTCTATCAAGGAGAGATCAAGATCTTGCTTTGCTTTTACCTCTTCAACCAAGGAAGATTTTGAACCATCAACAATAACAATACCACCATTATCAATCTCTTCCAACCTAAACCCTAATCTAGCCAACAGATGAACCTCCCTAGCCATCTCCTTGCCCGTATAATCAGCATGAGCTAGGCTACCCATGGACACCCTACTCAAAGCATCCACCACAACATTAGCCTTACCAGAATGATAATGCACACTTATATCATAATCCCTAAGAAGATCTATGTCTCAAGTTAAGATATTTTTGAGTGAACACATATTGGAGACTCTTATGATCGGTGAACGCATCAAAATATACCATATTAAAATAATGACGCCAAGTCTTCAAAGAAAATACCATGGCGGCCAATTCAAGATAATGAGTAGGATAATTCTATTCATTCACTTTGAGTTGCCTACAAGCGTAGGCTATCACCTTACAATTTTGCATCAAAACACAACCCAAACCAATCCGAGAGGCATCACGATGCACAATAAACCCTTTAAACCCTTCTAGTAGAGATAAGATAGGATGGACACAAGCTTATCCTTTAAGGTTTGGAAACTATTTTCACACTCATCGATCCACACAAACTAAGCCTTCTTTTGAGTCAACTTATTCATGGGAGAAGCAATAGAAGAGAACCCATTCACAAACCTCCGTTAGTAACCCACTAAGCCCAAGAAGCTTCTAATATCCGATGGTATCTATGGTCTAAGCCAATTTCTAATCACAACCGTCTTTTTACGATCCACCTTAATACCATCCCCAGCACCACATGACCTAGAAAGGTAACCACTTTTAACAAAAATTCACACTTATCTTATTTAGCATACAACTTTTCTTCCCTCAATCATTATAGCACTACCCTCAAATTAGGCACATGCTCCTCCTCACTATGAGAACAAATCAAAATATCATCAATGAAAACTACCATAAACAAATCAAGGTAGTGTTTAAAGACCCTATTCATAAGATCCATAAAGATAGTCGGTGCAATAGTGAACCCAAAAGACATAACCATAAATCATAATGCCCATACCTAGTCCGGAAGGCCTTTTTGGGAATGTCACACTCCACACCTTAACTTGATGATACCAAGACCAAAAATCAATCTTAGAGAAGTGACTAGCTCCTTGAAGTTGGTCTATCAAATCATCAATTCTTGGGAGAGGATATTTATTCTTGATAATAACCCTATTAAGTTGCCGGTAGTCAATACACATTCTAAGAGACCCATCTTTTTTCTTCACACACAACACTAGTGCACCCCAAGGTGATTGGATAGCCTAATAAAACCCTTCTCCAATAAGTCACCTAATTGCTCCTTCAACTCCTTTAACTCCACCGGGGCATACGATAAGGGGCAATAGAAATTTGCTGAGTATCGGGAAAGAGGTCTATAACAAAGTCTATTTCCCTATCGGGGAATTTGTACTCCGGTATAACGGGTGGTAGGGTGAGACAATCACCAACTAATTGACAGGATTTGTACCTCAATCAACAAGGATGGCAGGGTCTGGCGATCCACCAATAGTTTAATGATATGTTATGTTTTATATATACATGTTTTGCTTCAAGTATCATTCATAATGTCATATTGTTAGTATGCTATTCATTGCCTATGATAATGCATTTTTCCTAAGTTGCTTATCCCTTGTTGCAGTGCATCCTACATACTTAGCATGTTCAAACGTACTAATGCATACTCTATGCCTACATGATGTCACCATTTATGAACCGGAGCACCGCTTGATCATCCTCCTCCTTCACGTGGCTAGTTCGATTGTCCTACAAGCTTATTGGCAAGTCCTCCATTTTTGGGATGTGACTTATGATATCTTGCTATGTATTTAGACTATCTTTCGTTTCATTATGTATTGACTATGAGGGTGAGCCCATTTGCTTGTCTTGGCCCCGCACTTATATTTGTAGTAGAGATGTTGTTGGACATGTTATTTATCTACGTTATGAGTCTTGAGTCTCTTGTTTCTTGATGTTATGATACGAAGGTTTATCCTTAGTCCCAGTTCCCTTGTTTATGCCTATTTCTCATAGTCATTTTAATTACTTCAGTGATCAAGGATATGTAATGATATGGTATGAGGACTGCTTGGGGTTCCTTTGGGTTTTTCATTCTCCAATCACGTCTAGGCCCTAGGTTTAGGGTGTAAAACGAAGTTATTGTGGCTTGTTGATAATTACCTTGCTTGTCATAGTTGCACTATCACATGTTTTGATATGTATTTGCTTGCTAAATAGCTATCTAAGGTGTTTTTAAAATGGTGTGTGTGTCTGTGGTTGAGTTTGATGTGATGTATGCAATTAGATTAAGGTTTGTGTGTCATTGTGCTGCTTTTCATGATCCAAGCTTAGCGCCTAGACATGACATACCAAATGGAGAACCCGAAGGGACCACAATCAAGCTTCTTAACATATCATTACTTATCCTTGATCGCGAAAGAAATAAAATAACAACAATAGATAGAAAAGGGGTACTACGGGGCTAAGGGACAATTTTCATATCATAAACATCAAAGAGTCAAGAGAGTAAAACTTATAGCATCATTACATAACTTGTCCAACAACACTTCTAAACATAAAACTTAGTGGGGGCCAGGAAAAGCAACTAGGCTCACCCTTATAGTCATAAGTTTCCAATATAAAAGGAGTTAATACATAGCATAATAAAGAGAAGCATATCCTCGGAGTTGAGAACTCACCAACTTGCTTGAGAATAATCGTACTAGCTACATGGAGGAGGAAGGTGATAAAATGGAGCTCCAGTTCCTATATGATAATATCATGTAGCTATATAGTATGCGTTAGTACGCTTGAATGTACTAAGTATTAGGATGCAATGCAACAAGAGATTAGCAACATAAGCAAAATGTGTAAATATAGGTAATGGATGAGCATAGTAACAATATGGCGTAGATGAATGATGCTTGAAGAAAAACATGCTTATATATATATATATATATAATATATTACATGTGTAGGAAGATACTACTATCATGGACCTAGTAAAGTTGTACTTGGAATCCAAGATGAACCACCCCTTAGTAGTGATTGAGGTACCAACACCTCAATTGGTTGACGGACATGATCGCCCTCCGTCGGATGTGATTGAGTACCAACCCCTTAATTGGTTGATGGATTACCACCTCCATCATAGGCAATTAGGGTACAAACCCCTCAATTGGTTGATGGCTTACCACCCCCATCCAAGCCGATTGACGTACCAACACTTCAATTGGTTGATGGCTTCAACGGGATTGAGGCATAACTCGTCAATTGCCTATGGTCAACTCACAATACAATAGATACTTCTCATGAGATCAACACATGGATACCATGTTTTCATCATCATAAATTCACTTAACTCATATGCCATGCATCAGGCCTTCAGCAACTCAAGAAACATAATCCGGACATTTTATCAAACACTTGGCAGGTGTGAAATGCTAGTGTAACACTATGCAATTCAAGAGTTAAATCATGAAAGAAAACTTAATGTAAAACCACCCACCAACACTTGAAAATACCTCATGCAAAATACATCAAAATCCTTCATCAAATCTCAAGATAGATTTAAAATTAGTAGCTCAAAACATGCTTAAACAATCACACTTTTAAAATACCCCAAAATAGTTCATAGTCTAATTTATAGTAAGTATGACCCATAAGTAAATTAACATAGAAACATGAGATTTATGTAAGAAGGAAGTTTGGGCACTTTAGTCAAAGGAACCAATTGTTGAGACCCACATATCTTAGCTTCGGAAAATTCCTTGATGAAGATAGGAAATGGAGACTTGAAGCTTGACTAAAATCCTTACGATACAGAATGAGTTTTGACACTTGAATTTTGGGTGAAATATTTGTGTAAGTGTTTGAGAGAGTATTTGGGAATCTCTTGTACGATATGAAGGTGAAATATAGCTAAATATAGATATTTTCACAAATAGAAAGACTTAAGCCCAAGACCCAAAATCCTTACACCAAAATGAAAAACTGGACAAGAAAATACATAGTGGCGCGCTCTAGCTACGTTGCGCCAGGGGCGCGCACTACTCTCTGGAAATCGCATTTTGCAATTTTCAAAATTTGATACGGTCACTCTAAAATTGGGGTTAGACCTTATTCAAGAATATGAAGTTGGATTTTCGATACCATGCATGAATTTTTACATATTTGGAAATTATGATTTCAGATACTTCTGAGGTAGATTTTGGGAACCTTTTGGGGTCATTTGACAGCTTACGTAGATTGAATCTATCTCTTGAGAACAACCAATAATTTTAAATTGAGAGTTTGATGTGCTATCAAAATTTATCTTTTTTGATGCTTAAAATGTAGAATTTTGTGTTCTCTCAATGTGATGTTAGTAGATTTGTTGTGTTTTTGTGTTCATTTTTCTAGAATATAGGGTTGGCACAATTTTTGTACTATGTATGCTCAATTTGCGGAAGCTAAAGGTTCACGAGACCTTTCACGGGCCCTAGATAGGGTTTCGTATACATTTTTGGTGAAGGGTAATTTTTCTAAAGTTAATTCTATGAACATGCAGATAAGTCATAGAAGAATTTATAAGCCATTGACTTTGTGTCATGCCCTGAGGATCAGAAAATGGGGAGTTGCTGAAAAGTCATCAGACGAAACCCCCTATAGGCGGTTGAAGGGTTTCACAGAAGTCAACCCATGATTTGAAGAAGCAATCCAAAAGAGCCCAATTACTGGAGGTAAAACATTATATGACTAGTAGAAGCTACCGTAGAGTCTTGATAGTTTGGTGATGGTCACGCGTCAATAAGAAAGCGGTCGCAATCAATAATTAACCTAACCGAGGTTAGGGTCAAACCCACAGGGAATACAGGCTTTGACTACAAGACTTCACTACTAATCATTTTTATTATTTATGACTACAATCTCTAAATAGGAGGGGGGGTTTGTGATTCGAAAATAAAATAAAATCGACACTAATTAAAATGCAAGGAAACACTCAATTTTATGGACAACTTGAGAATTTTGTTCCCCATTGTTTGTCGACTTGATTAACCTAGATACATAACTATGATTGGTGAATCACATGCAGGAAGGTAATTTAGGTTCTTTTAGCCCTCTTGTGAAGGTGAAGGTCGAATTTCACCATGACACGGGGTCGGCCACCATGGCATGCCAACTAACCATTACCAATAGTCCCAGTTAACCTCTCCCTGATCAGGTTTGGTTGATTAGGTGGGAACACATCAACCGAATTATATCATCTACTTCCCTTTTACGATTCGTCACTACCTTGGTGGGGATCGTGATAGTAGGCGGGGTTTAGTGCTGACCACCACCAAAAAACAATAAAAAAGATGGGAAATAAATAATACATGCAAAACCCCAATCATAGAAATGTAAGAAAACTAGGTTATTTCAAGTCAACTACCCATGGTTCCCACA
>JAABOM020078575.1:0-32916 GCA_011800125.2 Solanum clarkiae | reverse complement strand
GTTTGGTAATTCTTAAAACAAAGTAAAGATAAAACAAAAGCTATTTGTAATAAACGCCAAACATATTTTAAATCATAAAGCTTTGGTAAAGGGGGGTGGAACGATTCATTTAAAAATCATTTGATGCATTGTTGTAAATTAGAATTTTTGCATGCTCAAGCCATTGCAGATGCAAAAAAAATATGGAACGCTCCTTCCTGAACAATCCATAGGATTGGGAGGTTCAAATATGGTTCAGTCACAATTAAACCCTAGTAATGTTTTCGATCCTAGTACTTATTGCCCTTATAATATAGAACGAGACCTAGAAGAACATGCAAAAATGATTGTTGTTACTGGTTTGTCTTTTAGTTTTTTGTAGAAAATTTAGATTTTATTTACAATATTCAAAATTTTTATAACCCATCGTTTAATGGTTTTACAATAAATACAAACTACAAAGCAGTTTTTGTTTATCAAGCACGATATGTACAATATCTTTGTTGTTTATTTGCTTATAATACTTGTAGAGTAGCAGTTACTTTCGATATGGGTCGTAGTGTAACCAGTAATGATTATTTTACAATTACCGGACATTGGATTGTTGAAAACAGGGTTTTGCAAAAAATAATTTCAGGTTATAAAAGTTGTAAATTGCATAAAACAAGTTTTTATTGGAACACCCAAAAAATGTACTTCAAAAATGTTCATAATCGTAATTTCCATATATCTCGCAATTCGTGTGTGTTATCAAAAAACCAAATACATATTCTCGATCAGGGGGAAAATTGAGTGGAAAATAGGTGTAATCCTGATTTTAGAGGACCCATAGCAAAAAATAACTTTTGCTAATTTTCCTTATCCAGTGTCTGTCTGTGCCCTACATGCGACGCGCTGGGGTGCAGATTAGTGTTAAATTGTCCTCCACTATGCGGACCAAACGCGGACCAGTGTTAGATTTTCCTCAATTTTTCTATATCGTCCAAGGGCATTGGGGTCATAGCCCCATGCCCACTTATGTTTGAAAAAACCTATACTTAGTCATTTTCAATTCTATATCACTCAAGGCCCTCTCAAAACCCTCTTTAAGACTTAATCAAATATCTCATTTAAATTTCAAAGATTTCAAGCCTAACTTTGGAACTCAAGGAATCTCTTCACGCTCCAAGTTCTCTTGAAGCTCATCTCAAGAAAACCCAAGTTTGAGGATGTGGGTTTCATCCATTGGTCCTTTTACCCATGGACCCCAATCTCCCTTTTTATGAAAATTGCATGTGTTTTTAGGTTGAATCATCTACGGGGATATTTTATTATGGCTTTTCATTACAAATTATGTTGGGATTTTATAAAATATTGATTGAATATGTATGCCTATCTACTACAAGCTTATATTATGAATTGGTTTTCTCTATTGAGACTATGCATGTTTTGAGCTATGACACTATGATCTATTATGAGGTTTGATGATGGATTTCAAGATATTTTACATGAGGTTTTTACTATGCATTGGTAGGTTGATTTACATTGAGTTTTCTCATATTATTTCACTCTTAAATTTTATGATTTCGAACTAGAATTATGAACCCACCAAGTGTATGATAAAATGTCTTGACAAAGATTCTCAAGTTATTAATGATCTACTACATAGTTTATAAGTAAAGTAACTTTATGATGATTAAAGGATTGCATTTGTGCATTGAGTTCATGAAAAGTATCTACAGTGTTGCAAGTAGACCAAACCTTTTTGGGGGTGACATGCCCAATTACCTTGTTGAGAGGGTAACATGCCTCGACCACCTCTAAACAAGGGGAATTGAGACTAAAGGTAAAATTCCATATCATAAACATCAAGAAACAAGGGAGTGAAGTCTTATAGCATAGATATATAACATGTCCAACAACACCTCTACTACATAGATAAGAGTGAGGGCCAAGACAAGCAACCGGGCTCACCTTCATAGTAATGACAATAAGTACTCCAAAGTATAAAAGATGTAGTCTAAGCATAAGCATGATAGAAAGTAGATATTGTCCTCGGACATGAGGGCTCACCAAAAGCTAACTTGAACAATCTGTCTAGCCACGTGGAGGAGGAAGGTGATCAAATAAAGCTTTGATTCCTACATATTAATATCATGTAGGCATAGAGTATGCGTTAATATATTTGAATGTACTAAGTATGTGGGATGCAATGCAACAATAGATAGGATATATGAAAAGTAAGCCAGCCGTATTAGCTCATCAACTCGCCTTAACGCACCCTCACTATATAGGTGCGGACTTGCGTACGGTATCACTTGCCTAACAACTGCCAAAAGCGGAAGCTTCAATTTTGTAGAAAGTTTGAAATTTATTAAGTTTTGATCCCATTTTCTCTGGAAAATCCAAAAGCAAAGCAAAATGCAATATCATAGTCAATAGATAGCATATTAATAATATGACATGTATAAATGATGCTTGAAGTAAGACATGCTTACAATCCAAATCAACTTATACAGTGCATAGTACGTAAGTGTGGGAAGAAACCTCAACCTACATAACATAAGACCAAGCGAGATACAACTTGGAATCCTGATGTTAAACCTACACCGGAAGAGAGGGGGAAGTTACTTGCCAAGGTGAACCTCCTAATTACTAAGTGGACCCGCTAAGCCTTATAAGAACCGGGTACTTGCCTCTAGTTCTTGGACTCGGGTACTCGCCTCAAGCCCTCATATTTAGGGTACTCACCTAGTAGAGATTTGGGGACTCACCTCTAATCCCTTCACCTATGGTGGCACATAGTTCTAGAAGTTGGGGATGCGCCTCTAGTCCAATCGGTGCTAAGTCTAATCCCAAGGAATATATAAGATAATCATACTTTAATAACTTGAAATAAACTTAGATACATGGCATGAGTAGCTCTCAACATTATTGACCTCAAATGGTGAACCTAACTTCAATCATAAGAATAGGTCATTATCCATATCACCCTTTCATTAACATCAACATCAAAGGCTCACAAGAGGTATAATTTTAGGAAAAAGAGCTTTACTTCTGTCCCTACAACATCATCAATATTTTCATGATTTAAACACATCTTTAGAAACCTCATAATAAACATAGAGTCACTTGAATTATAGCTCAATCAATAGATCATCAAAACGTAAAGAATCCTTAAAAAGGCATTTTATCAAACACTTGGAAGGTGTGTAATGCTAGTGTAAAATTATGCAATTCAAGAGTGAAATCATGCCAGAAAACTCAATGTAAAATCTTAAATTGATACTTGGTAACACCCTCAAGCAATAGATATCAAAATCGTTCATTAAATCTTACAATAGATCTTAGATTTTAAGCTCAAAATATGCTAAAATAATGCCCATTTCATAAAACACAACATAGTGTGTAGTGAATTTCATAATAGGTAAGACCTATGAGTAAATCAACATTAAATCATGCAATTTTAATAAAAAAGGAAGCTTGAGAATCATGGGTGAAAGGAACCCATGAAAGTAATCCACATACCTTAGCTTTGGAGAATAGATTAATGAAGATTGGAGATGGAGACTTGAAGCTTGAATGATAACGTTACGATCTGGATGAGGGTTTTGGCACTTGAATTTTAAGAGAAATATAAGACTAAGTGTTTGAGTGAGTATTGGGAATGTCTTATATGATATAAAGGCAAAATATGGTTAAGTATAGGTATTTTCTCATGTGGGAAGGCTTAGGCCCAAGACCCGAAGGCCTTATCGGACAACAAAACTAGACAAAAATAACACAGAGACATGTCGTTCTAAGAATGGAAACTACACACTGGAATTTGACACTTTAAAATTTTAAATTTTGCTACAAGTTGCTCTAAAATTTGGGTTAGACCTATTCCCCACTCATTTTTGCACCCTGAACAAGAATATAAAGTCGGGTTTTTGAAATCACTCACAGATTTTTGGATATATGGATATTATGATTTTTGGCACTTTCGAGGCACATTTTTGGGCACTTCTTGGGGTTGTTACAGTGAGATGCCCATAACATCATGCTGAGGGGTGATACCTCAATCACCTCACAAAGGGGGTGGCATGCCTTGGATTTCAAGTAATAGTTTGCTTGGTCTATGTTGGTTATGGTCTCTTCCCACACATGTAATCTATATTTGCAAGTTATATGATTTACAAGCATGTTTTACTTCAAGCATTGATCATGTATGCCGTATTGATATTATACTTATCCATTGTTTATAATTATACATTTTGAATATGTTGGCTTATGTCTTATTGCATTATAGTCGACATATTTAGTACATTCAAACTTACTAACGCATACTCTATGTCTATATGATGTTACCATGTAGGAACCGGAGCATCTCTCAATCATCCTGCACGTGGCTAGTTTTGGCATTTCAGAAGATAAGCTTTGGTGAGGCTTCAAGTCTAGGGACACTAGCTATGCTACTCTTACTATTTGATATCTTTTTATATTGAAGACTTGATATTATGAGGGTGAGCCCAAAAAGTTCTTGGACCCTGCTCCAATCTATGTTAGAGGTGTTGTTAGAATATTTGATGTACTTATGCGATGAGCTTTACTCTTAAATATTTTATGATTATCTAAGACTTCCCTTAGTTCTATTTCCCTTATTTATATCTCTTGTTGTTGTTATTTTGCTTCCACGACTAAGGATGTGTGACTGATATGCTAAGAGACTTGTTTGGGGTTCCTTCGGGTTCCCCATTCGCGTGTCATGTCTAGGCCCTACGCTTGGATCGTGAC
Source organism: Solanum clarkiae (assembly GCA_011800125.2). Classification (NCBI taxonomy): domain Eukaryota; kingdom Viridiplantae; phylum Streptophyta; class Magnoliopsida; order Solanales; family Solanaceae; genus Solanum; species Solanum clarkiae. Next base: position 28,182 of record JAABOM020078575.1, on the reverse strand, counting down.
AAATTTGGTATCAGAGCACTAAGTTGTTAATGGTCCTCGAAATCCAACACACCGTGTCAATTAGAGTCTTATTCATGGTTGTGAAGCACGTCACAACTATGAACGGAGGTTATGAGGCGTTTTAGGAAATGTAACACTTCTCCATGGTCTATACCATGCTTTATATTTAAGTGCAGGACTTTTCCCCTAACTGATGCTCTTTGCTCTTCTAGGTTATGTCGATTCCAAGAGGGATACTAAGGAGAGCCCGTACACCCGAAGAGCGACCGACTCCTCCTGCTCCTCAAGGAGGAGGGGTGGACAAATATGAGTTCCGGGATGCTACCACAATGTTGTCTCATGCTATGACCAACAAAATCCACCAAGTGGTCCAAGCCCTTCATGCTCTCACTCTAACTTATAGGGTAAAGGGTTTTCACTAGAATGAACTCACCGGAGTTCCATGGATCCAAGATGGATGAGGATCCCTAAGAGTTCATAGATGAGGTGTACAAAGTGTTATATACTACGGGGGTCAAATCGGAGGAAAACACGGAGTTAGAGGCCTACTAATTCAAAGGTGTGGCCCAAATTTGGTTTACACAATGGAAGTCGGAGAGGAAAAATGATGATGTTATTTCTTAGGAGGGATTCAAAGCTGCTTCCTCAACTGGTTCTTTCCTATCGAGCTAAGGGAGGATAAAATGATGGAGTTTATGAACCTTAAGCAAGGTTCCATTAGTGTGAGGGAGTATGCCCTGAAGTTCAACCAACTCTCCAAGTATGCTCCATAATTGGTTGTCGAGCTGAGATTAAGGATGAACAAATTTGTGTCGAGTGTGTCCGACCTAGTTAATGAGGAGTGTCGTACCACCATGCTAATAGGTAATATGGATTTGTCCCACCTCATGACATATGCCAAAAACTAGAGGGGGAAAACTTAGGTAAGTCCAAGAGGGTCATTTTGAAGGTGGATTCAAAAATCCCATGGGTGGCCAGCTTCCTCAAGGCCACAAGTTCCAAGGCTGCGGGTCTTCTAATGCTCCTAATAAAAGATTTTCTAATGATAATCCGAGATTCCAAGGTGATGGTGTGGGGTACCTAACATTATGCCAGATGTGGTAGGAACCATAATAGCCCATGTTTGAAGGACTCCAATGTTATTTATGGTTGTGGTGAAGTGGGTCATAAGGTGATTGATTGTCATGGTGCTCTAAACAAAAGAAGGGATGGTCGATCACAAGGCCTAGGTTCAAATACGAGTCAAAGGGGAAGAGGATGCCAATGAAGGGGTCCTTCAAGGCAAATTAGATTCTATGATTTTCAAGGGAGACAAGATGCAGATGAGGTGCTTGATGTCCTCACTGGTATGTTAAAGGTTTTTGATTTTGATGTGTATATATTGATAGACCTGGGTGACCCTCTTTGTTTTATTACTCTTTTTGTTTCCAAAAACCTTCATGTTAGTCCCAAATTGTTGTGTGAATCTTATGAAATGTCAACCCATCTTGGTAAGTCCATTTTAGCTAGAAGAGTCTATAGAAATTGTCCCATATTCATCTTGCATAAAATCTTGCCTTGTGATTTTGTTGAATTAGATATGGTGGATTTTGATGTCATTCTTGAGATGGATTGGTTGCATGCATATTACGCTTCTATTAATTGTAGAACCCATAAAGTTATATTCCAATTCCCTAATGAACCTGTCCTTGAGTGGGAATGTTGTGATATGGTGGTCAAAGGTAGATTGATTTCTTGTCTTAAAGCTCAAAAGTTGATTTCTAAGGGTTGTCTCTATCATCTTGTGAGGGTTATTGATGTTGAGTCCAAAGTCATTGTCGTTGAGTCGGTTCTGATGGTTAATGAGTTTTTTGATGTTTTTCTCGATGAGCTTCCCGGTGTCCTCCCAGATGGGAAATAGACTCTGGTATAGACCTCCTTCCCGATACTCAACCCATTTCTATTCTCCCTTATTGTATGGCCCGGACGGAGTTGAAGGATTTGAATGGGAAATTGAGAGATTTGCTAGAGAAGGGTTTTACAAGGACTGGTAAGTCACCTTAGGGTGTGCTAGTGTTATTTGTGAAGAAAAAGGATGCTTCTCTGAGAATGTGCATTGATTACCGACAACTTAATAGAGTCACCATAAAGAACACTTACCTTCTACCAAGGATTGATGACCTATTTGACCAACTTCAAGGGGCTAGTTACTTCTCTAAGATTGATCTTCGATTCAGGTATCACCCAGTAAAGTGAGGGAGTGTGATATTCCCAAGACGACTTTCTAGACAAGGTATGGGAACTTTGAGTTTTTGGTTATGTCCTTTGGGTTGACTAATGCACTAGTTATATTTATGGATCTTATAAATAGGGTCTTTCAAACCTACCTTGACTTGTTTGTGGTGGTTTTTATTGATGCTATCTTGATTTATTCCCATAGTGAGGAGGAGCATGTGAATCACTTGGGGGTGGTGTTATAAATCTTGAGGGAAGAGAGGTTGTATGCTAAATATGAAAATATGAGTTTTGGTTGAAAAAGGTTGCTTTTCTAGGGCATATAGTGTTGGGCGATGGCATTAAGGTAGATCCCAAGAAGACGGAGGTGATTAGAAATTGGCCTAGACCTTTGATTCCATTGGACATTAGATGTTTCTTAGGTTTGGCAAGTTATTACCGGAGATTTGTAAATGGCTTCTCTTCTATTGCTTCTCCAATGACTAAATTGACACAAAAGAAGGCAAAAGTTGTGTGTACCGATGAGTGTAAAAAGAGTTTCCGAACCTTGAAGATAAGCTTGTCTCCACTCCTATCTTGGCTCTACCGGAATGGTTGGAAGGATTTTTTGTATATTGTGATGCCTCAAGAATTGGTTTGGGGTGTGTTTTGATGAAAGGTGGTAAGGTGATAACATATGCCTCTAGGCAAGTTAACGTGCATGAGAAGAATTATCCTACCCATGATCTTGAACTGGCGGCCGTGGTATTTGGTTTGATAATTTAGCATCACTAATTGTACGGGGTTCATGTTGATGTATTTACCGACCTCAAGTGTCTCTTATATGTGTTCACCCAAAAATATCTTAACTTGTGACAAAGAAGGTGGTTAGATCTCCTTAAAGATTATGATATAAGTATGCATTATCTCCCCGATAAAGCTAATGTTGTGGCCGATGCTCTAAGTAGGGTGTCTATCAAATTGATGATGGTGGCAAAGAGGTGGCTAAAGAGGTCATTGGTTGGCTAGATTGGGGGTTAGGTTGGATGAAGTTGATAATGGTGGTGTAGTGGTTGTTGAAGGTTCTAAATCTTCCTTAATTGAGGAGGTGAAGGACAAACAAGATCTTGACCCTGCCTTGCTAGAGTTGAAGGCCTTGGTGAAAGATGGTAAACTGGAGGTTTTATCTGAAGGGGAAGATAGTTCCCTTAGGTACCAAGGTAGATTGTGTGTGCCAAATGTGGTTGGTTTGAGAGAATTGATCTTGAAAGAGACCCATAATTCATCCTATTCCATTTACCCGGTCCTACGAAGTTGTATAGAGACTTGAGGGTAGTGTATTGGTGGGCAAGGGGTGGTTTCAAAAGGGACATTACCAAGTTCATATCTGGATGTGACAATTGTCAACAAGTTAAAGCCGAACATCAAAGGCCAGGTGGCCTAGCCCAAGATATAGAGATTTCTACTTGGAAGTGGGAAGAGATCAACATGGATTTTGTAGTTGGGTTCCCTAAGACTAGGAAACATTTTAACTCTATTTGGGTTGTTGTGGATAGAATGACAAAGTCGGCTCACTTTCTACCGATTAAAACTACTTATGGTGCCAAAGATTATGCCAAGTTGTATATACATGATTTGGTTAGATTATATGGGGTGCCTTTGTCTATCATTTTGGATTGTGGTGCCGAATTTACTTCTCACTTTTGGAGATCCTTCCAAAGAGGTCTTGGTACCAAGGTTAAGCTTAGCACGACCTTTCATCCTCAAACGGATGGCAAAGCCGAGAGAATTATCTAAACTCTTGAGGATATGCTTAGAGCTTATATTTTTGAGTTTAAAGGTAGTTGGGATGAACATCTTTGACTCATTGAGTTTGCTTACATCAATAGCTACCACTCAAGAATTGGTATGGCTCCTTTAGAATCTCTTTATGGTAGGCATTGTAGACCCCCGGTTGGGTGGTTTGAAGTGGGGGAAATAACTTTGCTAGGTCCATATTTTGTCATGGAATATTTGGAGAAGGTGAGGTTGATAAGGGAGAGGTTGAAAACAGCCCAAAGTAGACAAAGGTCCCATTCCGATGTGAGGAGAAGAAATCTTGAGTTTAAGGTTGGTGATTGGGTTTACTTAAAAGTCTTACCTATGAAGGGTGTGGTTTGATTTGGCAAAAAGGGTAAATTTAGCCCAAAGTTTGTTGTTCCTTATAAAGTTTTAAGGAGAGTAGGTAAGGTTGCATATGTGCTGGAGTTGCCTATGGAGATGAATATGGTTCATCCGATCTTCCATGTGCTCATGTTGAGAAGGTGTGGGTGACCCAAGTTCTATAGTTCCTTTGGATATTGTGAGTGTGGTAGAAGATAATTTTGCCTATGAGGAGGTCCAAGAGGAAATTTTGAATAAACAAGTGAAAAGGTTGAGAAACAAAGATCTAGCTTCCGTCAAGGTTCTTTGGAGGAACCAACAAGTTGAAAGTGCCACATGGTAGCCGAGGCAGACATGAGAAAGCAATATCCATATCTCTGCCACCCTACTCAAGCTGAAGGTACTAATTTGAGTCCCCTATATGATTTCAAGTCTCAAGTTTCATCCCCTTGTGTCATTTTACATGCATTCGTGTTTATGTTGACAAGATTATGGTGATTTTGACATTCGTGTTGAGATTTTTGAAAATGATGTTTAAATGCATTGTTGCATGCAAGTCGGGCTGAAATCTTCATGACTATTTCTCTTATGCAGGTTTCCTTGACATTCGGGATGAATGTTCGCAAGGGGAAGGTATTGAAAAAGACCAAAAATATGCTTCGGAAATGCCCATAATCGTATTCTCCATATATCACAAAATCCATACATGATATCAAAACTCTGACTTCATATTTTTTATCAGGGGGAAAAATTGAGTGGGAGATGGGTAACCTTAATTTTTGAGGACCCGTAGTGAAAAGTAATTTTTACCAATTTTCCATATCTAGTGTCTATCTGTGCCCTACATGCGATGCGCCAGGGGCGTGGATCTGTGTTAAATTGTCCTCCGCGATGGGTCCGTATCGCGGACCAAATATGGACCAGTGTTAGATTTTCTCAATTTTTCTATCTCGGCCAAGGGCATTGGGTTCATAATCCTCATGTCCACTTATGAGTGAAAACAATTATACTTAGCCATTTTCAACTCTATATCACTCAAGACCCTCTCAAAACCCTCTCCAAGACTTAACCAAATATCTCATTCAAATTTCAAGGATTTCAATCCTAATTTTGGAACTCAAAGATTCTTTTCAAGCTCATCTCAAGAAAACCCAAGTTTGAGGTATGTGGGTTTCATCCATTGGGCCTTTTCAAGCATGGAGCCCAATCTCCCTTTTTATGAAAAAAAATTGCATGTTTTCAAGTCAAATCATCTATGAGTATCTCTTATTATGGATTTTGATTACAAATTATATTGGTTTTTTATGAAATGTTGAATGAATATACATGTCTATCCACTCCAAGCTAATACTAGGAATTGGTTTTGTCTATTGAGACTATGCATGTTTTGAGCTATGAAACTATGATCTATCATGAGGTTTGATGATGAATTTCAAGGTAACGTACATGAGGGTTTTACTATGTGTTGGTGGGTTGATTTATATTGACTTTTCTCGTATTACTTCACTCTTGAATTGCATGATTTTTTTTAGCATTATGAACCCACCAAGTGTTTGATAAAATGTCTTGACAAGAATTCTCAAGTTATTGATGATCTACTACATTGTTTATAAGTCAAGTGGCTTTAGTATAATTAAGGGATTGTATGTATGCATTGAATTTATGAAAAGTATCTATAGTGTTGCAAGTAGACCATACTTTTTTGGGGGTGACATACCCAATCACCTTGTTGAGGGGGTGATATGCCTCGACCACCTTGTTGGGGGCTGACATGCCCAATCACCATATTGAGGGGTGGATACCTCGACAACGTTGTTAGAGGATGACATGCCTATACCACCATGTTGAGGGTCGATACCTTGACCACCTTGTGTGGGGATGACATGCCCGTACCACTATGTTGAGGGGTGGATACCTCAATCACCTTTCCAAGGGGGTGATATGCCTTGGCTTTCAAGTGGTAGTTTGTTTAGTCTATGTTGGTTATGCTCTTTTCCCATACATGTAATCTATATTTGCAAGTTATATGATTTACAAACATGTTTTACTTCAAGCATTGATTATACATGCCATATTGATATTATACTTATCCATTATTTGTAATTATGCATTTTGAATATGTTCGCTTATATCTTGTTGCATTGTATCCTACAGACTTAGCACATTCAAATGTACTAACGCATACTCTATGCCTACATGATGTTACCATGTGGGAACTGGAGCACCTTTCGATCATCTTCCACTTGGCTAGTTTTGGCATTTAGAAAGATAAGCTTTAATGAGTACTTAAGTACGGGGACACTAGCTATGCTTCTTTTATTATTTGATATTTTTTTATGTTGAGCACTTGATACTATGAGGGTGAGCCCAGAAAGTTTCTTGGCCCCCTCTCCAATCTATGTTAGAGGTGTTGTTGGAATATTTGATGTACTTATGCTATGACCTTGACTCTTGAATGTTTTATGACTATCAAAGACTTCCCTTAGTCTCGTTTCCCTTATTTATATCTCTGATTGTTGTTATTTTGCTTTCGCGATCAAGGATGTGTGATTGATATGGTAAGAGGCTTGTTTGCGGTTCCTTTGGGTTCCCCATTCGCCGTGTAACATTTAGGCCCTAGGCTTGGGTCGTGATACTTATATTGCACAAACTATTCTTGATGTTTTACAATTTTATGGTCTTGCTAGTAAAATAGATAGTGTAACTTTAGATAACGCTTCTAGCAATAAACGTGCTGTTGATTATTTGAAACTTGTTCTTACTCCTATTTATGAATATGATTTTCATACTAAATGTGTTGCACATATTTATAATTTAATTGTTGGAGATGGTGTTTCTTCATTTGAAAATGGTTGTAATAAAGTTAAAACTACATGCCATTTTATTTTTAAATATCAGGTAAAGACTAGACATAAAGAATTTGAAAATCGGTGTATTGAATACAATTTGCCTGTTAGAAAAATTCCAAAAGGTTACCTACTACATGAAATTCATTATATGAAATGCTTAGGGTATCTTTTTGCTATAGGAGACCCATTACAATGGTTTGGAATGCCCATAATGCAGATATGACTTATCGACTTGACGAAAATGATTGGAATGATATAAGAGAACTAATTAAAGTTTTAAAGTTTTTTTATTTAGCTACCAAACAAATTTCTGGTATCTATTATCAAACTATTTCTTCTGTTTTACCAAATATTTATGTTATTTCTACTAAATTTTCTCAGTTTAAAAATAGTCCAAAAGTTAGAGAACCGGTTAAAAAATGATTGAAAAATTTTAAAAATATTTTTATCCAATTTCTCAAATTTATTTAACTTCTTGTTTATTTAACCCGATTACAAAGAAGTAGGTGCATCTAGAATGTAGATAGCATAAATACAAATTTAGAAATTGAAGACGCTGAAGAAAATCAATCACATAATTTGGCTGTAGTTAAAAGTAGCATTAAAACAGAGGGTAGAAAATTATATGATTTATATGTTTCTACTGTATTAGAAAATGCACAATATCAACAGCTAGAACCACCTAGGTGTAGATAGAGGATGATATAAATGACATGGTGGAATATAATCTTGGGCTTAGTATTAACGAAAATAATGATTTTGATGAATACCTTACTAGGCTACAGAAAATATTAAACATGCATAGGGGAAGCCACAGTTTTTGGAATGGTGGAGGAATCGATACAAAGCTTTTCCAAGACTTCAGCGTGTTGTCCATGATGTCCTATCTATTCAAGCATCGTCAGTCGCTTCGGAAGGCACTTTTAGTGTGGCAAGATTCTAACTTTGAGACTACAGACATTCACTATGAAACGCCCCAAAATGTATTTTGAAAATGCCCATAATCGTAATTTCCAAATATCTCAAAATTCATGTGTGATATAAAACATTCTACTTCATATTCTCTAGTAGAGGAAAAAATTGAGTGGAAAATAGGTATAACCCGAATTTTGGAAGACCCATAGCGAAAAATAATTTTTGCTAATTTTTCTTATCTAGTGTCTGCTCTCACTCTACAGGTGATGCACCAGGGACGCATAGCAGTACAAAAGTGGCCTACGAAATGGGTCCGCATCGCACCAAAGACGCAGACCAGTGTAAGTCTTTCCTTGATTTTCCTATCTCGGCCAAGGGCATTGGGGTCATAGACACATGCTCACTTATGCGTAAAAACACTCATACTTAGTCATTTTTCAACTCTATATCACTCAAGACCCTCTCAAAAACCTCTCCAAGACTTATCTCATTCAAATTTCAAGGATTTCAAGACTAACTTTAGAACTCAAGGAGTCTCTTCAAGCTCCAAGTTCTCTTCAAGCTCATCTCAAGAAAATCCAAGTTTGAGGTATATGGGTTTCATCCATTGGGTCCTCTCACCCATGGAGGCTAATCTCCTTTTTTATGAATATTACATGTTTTCAAGTTGTGTCATCTATGAGTATCTCTTATTATGAATTTTAATTATAAATTTTGTTGGGAATTATAAAATGTTGATTGATTATACATGTCTATCTATTTCTAGCTTATACTATGAATTGGTTTGTCTATTGAAACTATGCATGTTTCGATCTATGAAAGTTGATTTATTATGAGATTTGATGATGGATTTCAAGGAATCCCACATGAGGGTTTTACAATGTATTGGTGGGTTGATTTACATTGAGTTTTTTCATATTACTTCGCTCTTGAATTGTATGATTTTTTACTAGCATTATGAACCCACCAAGTGTTTGATAAAATGTCTTGACAAGGATTCTCAAGTTATTAATGATCTATTACATGGTTTATTAGTCAAGTGACTTTATGACGATTAAGGGCTTGCATGTATTCATTAAATTCATGAAAAGTATCTATGGTGTTGCAAGTAGACCACACCTTGTTGGGGGGTGACATGCCCAATCACCTTTTTGAGCTGGTGACATACCTCAATCACCTTGTTGGGGGGTGACATGCCCAATCACCATGTTGAGGGGCGAGTATCTCGATCATCTTGTTGGGGGGTGACATGCCCAATCACCATGTTGAGAGGTGGATACCTCGATCACCATATTGTGGGATGATATGCCCAATCACCATGGTGAGGGGTGGATACCTCAATCACCTTATAAGGGGGTGACATGCCTAGGATTCCAAGAAGTAGTTCGCTTAGTCTATGTTGGTTATGGTCTCTTCCCACACATATAATATATACTTTGCAAGTTATAAGATTTACAAGCATGTTTTACTTCAAGCATTGATCATGCATGCCATATTGATATTATACTTATCCATTGCTTATTATTATGCATTTTGACTATATTAGCTTATGTCTTGTTGCATTACATCCTACATACTTACTACATTCAAACATACTAATGCATATCCTGTTCCTACAAGATGTTACCATGTAGGGGCTAAAGCATCTCTCGGTCATCCTCCACGTGCCTAGTTTTGGTACTTCAGAAGATAATCTTTGGTGATTCCTCAAGTCCAAGGACACTATCTACGCTACTCTTACTATTTGACATCTCTATATGTTGAACACTTGATACTATGAGGGTGACCCCGGAAAGTGTCTTGGACCTCGCTACATTCCATGTTAGAGGTATTGTTGGATATTTGATGTACTTATGCTATGAGCTTGACTCTCTTATGCTTTTATGATTATCAAAGACTTCCCTTAGTCCTGCTTCCTTTTTTATTATCTCTTGTTGTTATTATTTTTGTTTCCGCGACCAAGGATGTGTGATTGATATGCTAAGAGGCTTGTGTGGGGTTCCTTCTGGTTCCCCATTCACTGTGTCACGTCTAGGACCTAGGCTTGGGCCATGAAAAACTTGGTATCAGAGCACTAGGTTGTTAATGGTCCTCGAAATCCAACACACCATTTTGATTAGAGTCTTATTCATGGTTGTGAAGTGCGCCAAAAATAAGAATGGGAGGCTATGAAGTGTTTTAGGAAAAGTTTCACTTATTCATAGTCTATATCATGCTCTAGATGTGAGTTTAAGGCTTTTCCCTATGCTCTTTGCTTTTCTAGATTATGCCAATTCCAAGAGAGAGACTAAGAAGAGCCCATACACTCGAGGAACAATCGGCCGCTCCTGCTCCTCAAGCTCCTCAAGGTGGAGGGGTGGCCCAATATAAGTTCCGAGATGCTATTATAATGTTGGCTCATGCTATGACCAACCGAATTCACCAAGGGGTCCAAGTCGCTCATGCTCCCACTCCGGCTTCTATGGTGAGGGATTTTACTAAAATGAACCCATTAGAGCTCCATGGATCCAAGACAGATGAGGATATACAAGAGTTTATCAATGAGGTGTACAAAATGCTATCTATATAGGGGTCAATTCAGAGGAAAAGGCAGAGTTAGTGTCCTACCAACTCAAAGGGGTGGCTCAAATTTAGTTTACACAATGGAAGTCAGAGCGGAGAGATGATGATGCTATTCTTTTGGAGGAGTTCAAAGCCGTATTCCTTAACCAGTTTTTTCCTAATGAGCTAAGGGAGGATAAAATAATGGAGTTTATGAACCTTAAGCAAGGTTCCATGAGTGTGAGGGGAGTATTCCCTGAAGTTCAACCAACTCTCCAAGTATGCTCCACAATTGGTTGCCAAGCCTAGATCAAGGATGAACAAGTTTGTGTCTGGTGTGTCTGACTTGGTTAATGAGGAGTGTCGTACCTCCATGTTAGTGGGTAATATGGATTTGTCCCGTCTTATGACATACACCAAGCAACTAGAGGGAGAAAGCGTAGAAAAAGAAGAAGCGGTGAGTCCAAGAAGGTTTTTTTTGAAGGTGGATTCCAAAGTCCCAAGGGATGCTGATTTCGTCAAGGCCACAAGTTCCAAGGACAAGGGTCTTCCAATGCTCCTAATAGGATGTTCATCAATGACGATCAAAGATTCCAAGGTGGTGGTGGAGATGTCATAGGACCATAATCGCCCATGTTTGAAAGGCTTTAATGCTTGCTATGGTTATGGTGAAGTGGGTCTTAAGGTGATTGCTTGTCCTCGTGCTCAAAACAAAGGTAGAGATGGTCATCCACAAGGCCAAGGTGCAAATGTGGGTCAAAGGGGAAGAGGAGGCAAACAAAGGGGGCTCCGAGGCAAAATAGATTCTATGCTCTTCAAGGGAGACAAGGGGTGGATGAGGTTCCCAATGTCGTCACTGGTATGTTAAACGTTTTTGATTTTGATGTATATGCATTGATAGACCCGAGTGCCTCTCTTTGTTTTATTACTCCTTTTGTTGACAAAAAGCTTCATGTTAGTCCCGAATTGTTGTGTTAACCTTATGTAGATCCATTGGGGAGACCATTGTTGCTAAATGAGTCTATAGAAATTGTCCCGTGTTCATCTTGCATAAAATCTTGCCTTATGATTTTGCTTAGATATGGTGGATTTTGATGTCATTCTTGGGATGGATTAGTTACATGCATATTATGCTTCTATTGATCTTAGAACACATAGGGTTAAATTCCAATTCCCTAATGAACCCTTCCTTGAGTGGGAAAGTTGTGATGTGGTGGTCAAGGGTAGATTAATTTCTTTCCTTAACGCCCAAAAGTTGATTTTTAAGGGTTGTGTCTATCATCTTGTGAGGGTTAGGGCTGTTGAGTCCAAATTCCTTCCTATTGAGTCAGTTCTGGTGGTTAATGAGTTTCTTGATGTCTTTCCTAATGAGCTTCCTAGTGTTCCTCCTGATAGGGAAATAGACTTTAGTATAGACCTCCTTCCTGAAACTCAACCCATTTTTATTTTCCCTAATTGTATGGTCCCGACAGAGTTGAAGGAGTTGAAGAAGAAATTAAGGGATTTGTTGGAGAAGGGTTTTATAAGGCGTAGTAAGTCACCTTGTGGTGCAACAGTTTTATTTGTGAAGAAAAAGGATGGTTCCCTTAGAATGTGTATTGATTACCGACAACTTAATAGAGTCACCATAAAGAACAAGTACGCTCTACCAAGGATTGATGACCTCTTCGATAAACTTCAAGGGGCTAGTCACTTTTCTAAGATTAATCTTCGATCTGGGTATCACAAAGTGAAACTGAGAAGTGATACACTTCCAACACAACTTTCAAGACTAGTTATGGACACTTTCAGTTTGTGGTTATGTCCTTTGTTGACTAATGCACTGGCTACATTTATAGACCTAATGAATAGGGTCATTAAACCCTACCTTGACTCGTTTGTGGTGGTTTTTATTGATGATATCTTTATTCTCATAGTGAAGAGGAACATGTGAATCACTTGAGGGTGGTGTTGCTAATCTTGAGGGAGAAGATATTGTATGCTAAATATGAAAAGTGTGAGTTTTGGTTGAAAGAGGTTGCTTTTCTAGGGCATTTAGTGCCGGGTGATGGCATCTAGATGGATCCTAAGCAGATGGATGTGATTAGAAATTGGCCTAGACCTTCGACTCCATTAGACATTAGAAGTTTTTTAGGTTTGGCAGGTTATTACTGGAGGTTTGTGAATGACTTCACTTCTATTACTTCTCCTATGACTAAGTTGACACAAAAGAAGGAAAAATTTGTGTGGACCGATTAATGTGAGAAGAGTCTCCAAACTTTGAAGGATAAGCTTGTCTCTGCTCCAATCTTGTCTCTACCTGAAGGGTTGGAAGGGTTTGTTGTATATTGTGATGGCTCAAGAATTGGGTTAGGGTTGTCACGACCGAAGCCTAGGGCCTAGACGTGACCGGCGAATGGGAAGCTCAAAGGAACCCCAAACAAGCCTCATAGCGTACCATGACACATCCTTGGTCGCGGAAGCCATTAAAATGACAATGAAAGATAAGCATAAACAAGGGGAAATTGGGACTAAGGGAACTCTCTTTCATATCATAAGCAACAAGAGTCAATAGGGTCAAGGCTCATAACATAGATACACCATATGTCCACCAACACCTCTTCTACATAAAGATAAGAGCGAGGGCCAAGATAAAGCAATCGGGCTCACCCTCTTAGTCAAAACATAATCAAAGAGAGAAGGACTTATACATAGAGAGAGATCATAAGTAACGTCCTCGGAATGGAGTACTCACCAACAAGCTTGAGTAGAGTCATACTAGCCACATGGAGGGGGATGCTCAAGTGGGGCTCCGATTCTTCAATGGTGACATCATGTAAACATAGATTATGCTTTAGTATGTTTAAATGTACTAAGTATTTGGGATACAATGCAACAAGAGATAGGCATCATAATCAAAATGCATAATAATAATCAATAGATAACATAATAACAAAATGACATGTATGACAAATGCTGACGTAAACAATGCTTTGCAAGTCATTCATCTTACATAGATCATAATATATAAGTACAGGAAGAAACCTCAACTGACATAACATAAGACTTTTTGGAGGCGTAACCTTCCTTACGGGATCCTGTCCCTTTCCAAATTAAGTGGCCTTTCTTATGGGAGCCCATCCCATTTCGGATTAAGTGACCTTCCTTACGAGAGCCCGTCCCTTTTCGAATTAAGTGACATTCCTTATGGAAGCCCATCCCTTTTTGGATTAAGTGACATTCCTTACGGGAGCCCATCCTTTTTCAGATTAAGTGGTCTTCCTTATGGGAGTCTGTCCCTTTTCGGATTAAGTGACCTTCCTTATAAGAGTTCGTCCCTTTTCGTATTAAGCATTTCATAGAACTATCTCATCAAACCATTATATTTCAACCATCAAGAAAGAACTCCTTATTTTCCCAAGAATACAACAACATGAGGACCCAACAATTCACTTGCAATACCATAGGTGCTTTACATGATTTAGACACATATATATACATCATTTCATTATCGTATAATCATCATAACATCATTTAACTCACAAGAAATGCATTGGACCTTCAACTCGTCAAGTAACCCTAGCCAAACATTTTATCCAACACTTGAGGGGTGTGTAATTGGGGTAAAAGACCATGTAATTTAGAGATGAAATCATGCAAGAAAATCTGTAGTAAAACCATCAATCAACACCTTGCAACACTCCCATGACATTCACTTCAAAACCCCTCATCAAATCCAACATTAGATCCAAGATTTAGTGCTCAAAATATGCTAAAACAACTATACTTTCATGAACTAAAATCATTGTGCAGTAAATTTCTCAATATAGAAGACCCATATGTAAAATCAACTTTAAATCATGCAATATTAGTAAAAAGGAGGCATAGACACCATAGATAAAAGGACCCAATGGTTCAACACCATATACCTTAGCATTTGAGAACCCTTGAAAGAGTTTGAAGATGGAGACTTAAATGAAATTCTTGAAGAAAATCCTTAAGATTAGTCTTGAGTTTTGGGACTTGAATTTAGGGTGAAATATTAGTCTAAGTGTCTGAGAGGATATTGGGGAATGTTAAGGATTATATGAAGGTGAAATAAGGCTAAGTATATGTATTTTCTAGTGTGGGAACCCTTAGGCCCAAGACTTATAAGTCTTGGACTGAAAAAATTAAACCAGGCACCAAAAATAATAGGTTCGCGACGCGAAAATCTCACTGGAATCTGCATTTTCTACACAAATGAGTTCTACAAAAATTGGCATAAATCCTTCATCCGAACTCAAAATAAGGTAAAACCAATTGCGTTAGAAAGATAATTCAAAGGGATTTAATTTTGTAGGTTTTGGGCTACTCAATTCTTTGTGTGATAAGGATATGCCCCTTCAAAGTTGACCCTCCTAAATAGCTTTTTCTGCAATTTTTGAATTTTGATACGGTTGCTCCAAAATTCGGGTTAGACCCATTTCTCACTCAATTTGACCCCCTGAATAAGAATATGAAGTCATATTTTTGAAATAACAAATTAATTTTTAGATATATGGAAATCACAATTCCGGGTACTTCCAAGGCACATTTTCGGGCACTTTCTAGGGTCGTTACAGGGGTGTGTTTTGATGCAAAGTAATAAGGTGATAACATATGCATCTAGACAACTTAAGTTACATAAGAAGAATTATCCCACCAATGATCTTGAATTGGTGGGGTGGTGTTTTCTTTAAAAATTTGGCGTTACTAGTTGTATGGGTTCATTTTGATGTGTTTACTGACCACAAGAGTCTCCAATATGTGTTTACCCAAAAGGATTTTAACTTGAGACAAAGAAGGTGGTTAGAGATCCTTAACAATTGTGATATGAGTGTCCATTATCAACCCGGCAAAGCTAACGTTGTGGCAGATGCTCTAAGTAGGGTGTCTATGAGTATTGTAGCTCATGTTGATGATGGTGGCAAAGAGGTCACTGGAGAGGTTCACCGGCTGGATAGATTGGGTGTTAGGTTAGACAAAGTTGATTATGGTGGTGTAGTGGTTGTTGATGGTTCTAAGTCTTCCTTAATTGAGCAGGTAAAGGCAAAACAAGATCTTGACCTTGCTTTGCTAGAGTTGAAGGCCTTGGTGAGAGATGATAAACTGGAGGTTTTATCCCAAGGGGAAGATGGTGCCCTTTGGTACCAAGGTAGATTATATGTGCCAAATGTGGTTGATTTAAGAGAATTGATTTTGAAGGATGCCCATAATTTGTCCTATTCCATTCACCCTGGTTCTACAAAGATGTATAGAGACTTGAGGGAGGTGTATTGTTGGGGTGGTATGAAGAGGGATATTGCCAAGTTCATATCCAGATGTTACAATTGCCAACAAGTGAAGTTGAACATCAAAGGCTAGGTGGCCTAGCCCAAGAAATAGAGATTCCTACTTGGAAGTAGGAAAAGATGAACATGTATTTCGTGGTTAGGTTTCCTAATACTTCGAAAATTTTGACTCTATTTGGGTTATTGTGGATAGAATGACAAAGTTGGCTCACTTCTTATCGGTTAAAACTACTTATGGTGCCGAAGATTATGCCAAGTTGTATATACATGAGTTAGTTAGATTGCATGGGGTGCCCTTGTCTATCATTTCAGATCATGGTGCTTAATTCACTTCTCACTTTTGGAGGTCATTTCTAAGAGATCTTGGTACCATTGTTAAGCTTAGCACGATGTTTTATCCTCAAACGGATGGTCAAGTCGAGAGGACTATCAAAACTCTTGAAGATATGCTTAAAACTTGTGTTTTTGGGTTTAAGGGAAGTTGGGATGAACATCTTCCACTCATTGGATTTGCTTACAACAATAGCTACCACTCTAGCATTTGTATGGCTCCCTTTGAAGCTCTTTATGGTAGGCGTTGTGAATCCCCGGTTAGGCGATTTGAGGTGGGGGAGATGGCTTTGCTGGGTTTGGATTTGGTCGTGGAGGCCATGGAGAAAGTGAGGTTGATAAGGGAGAGATTATCAAACTAGCATTGGTATGGCTCCCTTTGAAGCTCTTTATGGTAGGCATTGTAGATCCCTAGTTGGCTGGTTTGAAGTGGGGGAGATGGCTTTGCTAGGTCCGTATTTGGCCGTGGAGGCCGTGGAGAAGGTGAGGTTGATAAGGGAGAGATTGAAAATAGCCCAATGTAGACAAAAGTCCATCTCCAACGTGAGGAGAAGATATCTTGAGTTTAAGGTTGGTGATTGGGTTTACTTGAAAGTCTCACTCGTGATTGGGTTGACTCTTTTATGCTTTTATGATTATCAAAGACTTCTCTTATTCTCGCTTCCCTTTTTATTATATCTCTTGTTGTTATTATTTTTGCTTTCGCGACCAAGGATGTCTGATTGATATGCTAAGAGACTTTTTGGGGTTCCTTCGGGTTCCCCATTCGTCGTGTCACTCTATGCCCTAGGCTTGTGTCGTGACACACTAGCAGCAGACATCTTGGAAATTTTGATTTTATTTAGAGATTAGATCAATGCAGAGCGGTGGAATTTAGGGCGTCCAGCTTCGCCATCTCGATTTGAAGCTGACATAGATACTACTTTATCAGAATCAAGTGAAGACGACATGGATTTTATGGAGGAACAAGCTCAAGAACCAATTTCAGACAATGTAATATTATAAATGTTAGAAACACTTAGTCAAGATTTTCAAAGTGGTATAAGATATTAGTATATTACAATAATAAGGCCTAATTGAAACAAAACCTTTAATAGAGGGTGGCTGCATATTAGGTTCTTTTCTAAATATCTGTACAATTTCGTTAGTAACATAATAAAATTATAGGCTATTCACATTTTTTAAAATTATTATCTTGAATTTATAAATTTACTCTTTAAGTTTAGAATTTTTTTAAATATATATTTGCCCTCCTTATTTCTCAATTCTTTATTAACTTTAAATATAAAATCAAACATTACAAAATTAAACTTTAAAATTTAAATTTTATTTTTCAAAAATTAGAAATTTAAAATTTTAAAATAAAAAATTTGAATTTTATATTAAAAAAAAATGAAAACTTGAAAAGTTTTAAATGATAGATAATTGAAATATAATTATAACTTTAAAACTTATAAAATTTTTAAAAATTAAATTTTTTAAAATGATGCTCTTAAAGTTTAAACTTAAATAGATCATTGCAACTTGTAAGTTGTAAGTTGTAACTTGTAATAAAACATAAAGGGATACTTTAAAAATTAAAACGTATAAAAATTTTAAACTTTAAACACTTTAATATTTTATATTTGAGAATTGACAATTTTAAATTGAACTTTCAAGTTTCAAAAATACAACTTTACGAATTTTTAACGGAATCAAAGTTTAAACAATTAATCATATTTTACAATTTAAAAAAATAAAATAAATTGCGGATTACCAGTCCGGTTCGGCTCCGGCTAGTGCAAGACCGGTAAGGTAAGGGGTGCTTTTATTGGAAGGCCCGATATCGGTGACCAGGGCTCTTATTTCTAATGGTGCCGGTTCGATTTCGAAAATTATCGATCCGGTGGTGCAGATACTAGCGCAATTGCCAGCTGTACTTTCTAGTAGATTCAACCAGTATGCAACTTTACCCACTTTTTCTACAATCTCAAAAGGTCCATCATAGTTTGTAATCAATGAGTGATGAACTATTTTGCTATTGATTTTCTTCCAAATCTATGGATTCAACTTTAGCAGCATCTTGTCACCAACTTAAAACTCTAAAGCACGTTGATCTCGATCAACATATTTCTTCATTCATTTTGCTGTCTTCCTCAAGCTATCTTGCGCCTTATCCAACATCTCTTGCTTGTCACGCATATGCTTGTGAGTAGCAGGACATTTTTTTTTTTGTGTATCAACTCTGGCAATGTTCAACAATGTGTTGGGTTGTATGCCCAGCACTAACTCAAAAGGATTCTCTACTACAGACAACTGGTGCAAGTTATAGCAGAACTATGTATTGTCAAGCAACTCAACCTAATTCTTCAGGTTTGCAGTCATAGAATGTTTGAGATATTCCTCAAGAAGATGATTGATTCTTTACATCTGTCCATCAGTTTGTGGGTGGTTTGCCATTGAGAACTTCAAATCAGTGCCTATCACGTTGAACAAAGAAGTCCGAAACCCACCAGTTAACCTGGCATCAGGATCACTTACAATATCCAATGGAACACCAAAATTTTTCACAAATGCTTATAAAATAACTCAGCAGCGACTTCAGAAGAATATAAAGTAGGAGTAGCGATAAAGATACTGTATTTTGAGAACCTATAAACCACGACCGTGATTGATGCTTTTCCATCCACCTTTTGAAATCCACTAATGAAGTCCATTGAAATAGAAGACCATGGACTCTCAGCAATGGGTAGAGGTTGTAGCAAACCTGTTTGTTTCTTCTGTTCTATCTTTTCTAGTTGACACACTAGATATGATTTCACATAGCCTCAATGTCATCTTCCATATTTGGCCAGAAATGATTTTGGGACAGCAATGCGATCATCCTTTCAACACTCGGATGTCCAACATAGATAGTATCATGTGTTTTGTTAAGGAGTTTTCTTTGCATCCCATCACCTTGAGGTACCACGACTCTTACCCCTTGAAATAAAATAGATCATCCTCGATCCAATATCACCAACTATTCCCTTTTTTAACTTAATCCATTAACTTGACATATAATGAATCACATGCAGTAGTAAACTTGATATTATCAAGAAAATCAGATTCAAGTCTAGTAATGGCATAAGCAGTAGCAAATACCTTTTCGCGATTTAATGCATTAGCCACTTGGTTTTGCTTCAATGGTTTGTAAATCAACAAAAAGTCATATTCTGCAAATATGTCTTGTTATCTAGCATGCTTTAAACTCAATTTCTATTGAGTTTTGAAGTAAGTATTAGCAACAGTGATCGTCTTTACCACAAACTTTGTTTCTAAGAGATATACCCTCCATGTTTGAAGGCAGTAGAGTACTGCCACCATCCCCTTCTCGTGTGCAGAATATCTTTGCTCCATAAGATTCAACATCCCACTCTCAAATGCACCAAGATAATTATTTGTACCAACACACAACCAACAACATAATCAGACGCATCCGTGTGCACTTCAAATGGTAAATCAAAGTCAGGAACCTACAATATTGGTTCAAAAGCACTAGCCTTGTTTAATGAGTTGAAATCCTTTTCTTTTGCATCTGGCCAAGCTCATTTTCATATTCTTCTTCAGCAAATCCGTCAATGGCAGAGCCTTTTTTGAATATCCAACAATGAATTTTTGATAAAGTTTTCCAATCATAAAAATGATCTTAGTTCTTTAACCTTGATATGTGCCTGTTATTCTACTATTGCCTGCACTTTCTTAGGGTATGTGCACACTTGGCTTTCACTAACAAAATTGCCCAAAAACTTGATCACATGACTAGCAAATTCATATTTTCCATCATGACATAGAGTTGGTATTCTCTAAGTCTTTACAACACCTTCCTCAAATGCAGCAAATGGTCTTCTAGAGTTCTACTATATATGTCTATGTCATTTAATTAGACTACTACAAATTTATAAAGATAATCATAAAGAACATTGTTCATTAAGTTGCAGAAAGTAGCTGGAGAATTAGTCATCGAAAACGACATTACAAGGAAATCACAGCTACCATATCTAGTTACATAATTAATCTTTGAGGCATCTCCCTCGTCTCTAAGAACTTTCCAATAGCAAGATATTAAGTCTAACATAGAAAAGAGACTAGCCTTAGACATCCTATCTAGCAAGTCTTGAAAAAATGGCATCAGATACTTGTTCTGCACAGTCACTTTGTTCAATGCCTTATAGTCAACACATATCCTAAGACTGTCATCTTGTTGTTTCTAAAATAGAATATGAGCACTAAGTAGAGCTTTATAAGGCTGGATAATGCCTACATTAAGCAACTTAGACAATTTCTTCCTCAGTTCAGCTAAATCCAACGGAGACATGCGATATGGAGGGGGTGCTGGCGGCACTAGGAATCACGTCAATCCTATGATTAATTTTCCCCCTTGGAGAAAACGCTTTAGCACACTTTTGGAGTCATCACATCCTTGTATTCATTCTGTAACTTGGCAACATCATCACGAACTTGGATTTGCACATTAGCCTTCACTTCCACCAAACCAGTAAGATATGCAGGCTCACC
The DNA here is from genome assembly GCA_011800125.2 of Solanum clarkiae. NCBI lineage: Eukaryota > Viridiplantae > Streptophyta > Magnoliopsida > Solanales > Solanaceae > Solanum > Solanum clarkiae. The sequence continues at coordinate 7,385 of JAABOM020078575.1, read as the reverse complement.
TCTCTTCAATCCCTTCTTGAAACTAATAGCCGATAGCAAGGCTACATTTTTATTGTTCTTATATTTTCCGTCAAAAAGATTTATTCCCTTCACAAAACCTTGGTCTTTCTCACCCATAAACATGAGACCATCTAAATGAAGAATTGGGGAAACCTTGAACTTTCTCATAAAATCAATTCCCAACAGATCATTAAAATCATCAAGTGGTACCACTGTCAAAGTATGCCGACCAGACTAGTGCATAATTTTTAGAGGCACATTTGGAACCATGCCATAGCTTGGTTGTGCAGTAGAGTTGACAGACTTCATTTTTGTTGGACAATCAGTCACTTTCAATTTGTACTCCCTAACAATCTTTGAGTCCACGAACTTGTGAGTAGCAATAGAGTTTACCATAGCAACAACATTTTTGTCCCTAATTTTCATGTCAACATACATCAAAGTACCATAAGCGTCAGACAAGTCTATAGAGTCAGTAACACTTACACAACCAACATTTGTTGTGGTTTTTCCCCCCATCTATGTCTATCCCACTAACACTTGATAGATCGTTGATTAAATCCAGTGGGTTGACATATATAATAATTTCTGTAAGGACCCGAACTTTGTATAACCTTAATGGAGCTTGAAAAATTTGTTTTGGAAAGTCTTGGACCAAAATGACGCTTCATGGAAGCCTTCATAGTCTGTGTGAGGCTATACGAACTGTGTGGAGTCTCTTTGAAGTGGCCCTTGGCCTTGTGTGGGTTGTGCGGGCTTTAACATAGAGTTTGGGCTTAAGACATACCACATATGGACCCTACACGATCCGTGTGAGGATTCACAGATCGTGTGGTAGCCTTGGCCTTGAAAATCCACAGTTCTGAAACCAAGGCATGTCACACAGACCGTATGACCCTTCATAGTCCGTGAGGTCCCCCGTATAGGTGCCAGAGTGAAAATTTTCGAAGTATTAGATCACTATCTTGGAACTTTGTCATGAAGGATTTTTCTAAGTGAAGTGGTACAGAGGAGTATACATTCTTATACCTTGGTACGGACTGTGAGACCAACTATATGGACGCCTTCATTGAAATTTTCTAAGTATGGGATTATCATCTCGAACCTTTGTCAGTGGAATTTTTCTAAGTGTTGGATCACGGAGCAAGTATACGGTCCCTATACATCATCATGAGTCGTATACCACTCCTTGAGACCCCTAACTTTAATTTTTTCTACTCGTTTGATTGATGATGTTTTCATAATTATGGATTATCCTAAGGGTCTTTTGTGACTTTTTATGCTATCTAAGGGCATTCAAATGGAATATATTTTATTCCTCTCATTCAAATTCACTCTTACACTAAGAATTCTCTCAAGTCACTCTTAAGAACCCCCTCAAGAATTCTTGTGAAGACTAAGCTGGGGGATTAAGGGAAAACTATTTTCATCATCAAATTTCTTCTTGAATTTTCTCTATTATCTAAGGTATGTGGGATTGATTCTTGGTCCCTTTCAATAAAAAAGACCCAAACTCTTTTTACACTAGATTTATGGAATTTAAGCTTACTTCAATTATGGGGTTTGAATGTTATTGTTTATTAAATTCAATTGAAGTATGGACTATGCTTTATTGTTGATTCTAAATCGATTTAAGCCCTAATATGTTGAATTGCATTATTATTATGAAGATTTAATTATGCATTTTCCATTTAAAGTTTGATTTAAACATGGGTAATCTAATTTGTGATTTGAATGTGGATTTTATTTATGGGTTTATTTCAATTTCATATTACATTGTTGATTTAAGATTTAATATATATTTTCCATGCTGATTTCACATCATTCACGATATATGCATTCATGAGCATTGAATATTATGAAAATTATTAAGTGGGTTAAGCTCATATATGTTTATGTATATGATTTTGATAAGATTATGGTTGTCATAAGAATGTGATCACATAAATATCTATTGTTATTGGCTCTTTGAGCATATTGAATGCTTGCACCATACTGTTAAGTGCATGAGCTATTCCTATACATGAAAGTATGGATTTAGTTGTGATTTGGATTTTTAGCCCAAGTATGAATGATTATGAAGAATGTTTAGCTTTTAAACCTAAATGTGCATTGAAATGTTTGAAATGACTGTCTCTTTGAAAGAATGTATATGTATACATTTTCTTGCAGGATGTTTGACTTAGCACTAATAGATTGGGGGCGTCAGGGCTATCCCCAAGGCTCCTCTCCCTTTCTTTAAACTATGTGCCAGCATTGGTATATAATAGCCATTACCGAAATGATCAGGTCATAAGGGATGGTTACACATTGATATGATATGATATGATATGATATGATACTGGAAATCCTTCTAAAAATGACTATATCATAAGGAAGGTGTCCATCCACCAAAATGATTGAGTCGTAAGATGTGAAGTAGATTACCCTTGGCAAGTAATCTTCTCCTACCAATGGGGGGTCTTGATCGGACTAATCATGTAATAGATTGTATGAGCTTGATTTGTCGGTTATAGTCCATCCCCACTATTTATGAGAGTTATGCATTTCATAGATCATTGGTTTCATGGCATATTATTATACTATATCTCTTGTTATACATCTCTTTGTATATTATATGCCCTTGTCATATAATATTGAATGCAGGTTTAATAAGTCATATGCATTGCATGCCTGCATACTTAGTACATTAAAACATACTAATGCATACTTTTGTCTACAGGATCTAACCAGTAGGGACTGAGGACTACCTTCATCCACCATATGACGGTTAGCTTGGATTTTGAGATTGCTTATTATGGTGAGTCCTATCTTCCATTGATAAACTACAGTTCTTGTACCTATGAGCTTTGTTTATGTTATTTAATTTGAGGGTGGGCCTGAGACATGTATTAGCCCCCATCCTATCCTATGACTAAAGGCATTATTGGACATCTTGTAGATCTTGTACACTTATATGCTAAGTGTTGTATTTGGAGATCGTGATTGTGGATATCGTCATCTATTGGATATTATTATGTGGATTGTCTATAATTATTATGATATGCTTATATATTATGGTATGAAAGATCCTAAGTTGCAAATTGCCCCCATAGAATGAGTCATACTTACTCGCCCCTTGGTCTTTATGTGTTACATGTTATGTGAATCTGTGCTAATCCCTTTCCCTATGACATTCTAAATACTATCAAAATACAATAGTTTTGATGCTTAAAACTTAGGATTTTGTGTGTTCTCAATATGATATTTGTGGATTTATGTGTTTTTATATTTAGATTTGCAGGATTACATGTTGGCCATAATTTGGGGAAAAATTGCAGAAGTTGCTGGTTTTTGATGATTCATGTGACCCTCCACGGATTGTAGAGCATTCTACGAGTCATAGAGAAGGTCTCATGATAAATTCCAGTAAGGAATGATTTATGAAGATTAGCTCAACAAGACATGCATACGAGTTGAATAGTTAGGTTTTGTGAAGATTTCTAGTTAGGGATAATTTGATCAAGTTAAAGCCTATGAACATGCAGTATGAGTCATGGATCACTTTACGAGTCATAAAGTTGTGTCTTAGAAGAGAAGTTCAGAATCCAAATAGCTGACTATGAGACCCTAACTACGAGTCGTAGAAGACACTATGAGTCATAGAGACCTTTCGTAGAATTTGCTACCGATTTTTCTATTTTATTTAGGACTTAATTGTAATTACCATAAATAGTACTTTTAGGTTATTTTTCAAGAGAGGACATCATTATTCAGGAGTTTTAGGGTTTGTGCTTGGAGAACTCAATATGTGGGAGAGAAGCTTGTGAGAAAATACTTGTGGGTAAATTTAATCTTCAATCTTGTGATTCTCATCAATCTTGAATTTGCTTGATTTCAATTTAATTGTGTAAGTGCTTAATTATATTTTCTCAATTCATAATTTCTTCACCTACACATAGAATGTAGCTAAATCCACAACTAGGGTTGTGGGAACCATGAAGAACTAACAAAGTAAACCCAGATAATTTGCAATTCTTAGATTGAGTATATGCATGTATTAATAAATTCTCTTCGATTTGCATGATTTTTAGTGTTGGCCAACATTAGAACTCACCTAGTGTTACTGACTAGACCAAGTTAGTACTGAATAGGAAAAGATATTAATTAATAGGATTCGATTAATGTGTTCTCATCTAATCAACCAAACTGGGCCAAGGGGAGGTTGTACTGGGACTTATAGGTAATGATTAGTATTGCACACTATGGAGATGGGCCAAGTCGCATAGTGAAATCTACCTCTTACCTTTGACCAAAGGGCTTGTTGAACTTAAATTATCATCCTGCATGCTATACACCAGACAAGAATTGGGTTATTCGGTGATACTAAGTTTGGAATCATGGGGAACACAATACCCTAGTTGCTCTCTTTTATTGATTATCTCTCTTGATAGTTAGTTTAGTTTACTTTCTTATTGATTATTGCGAAAACCCCCCTTTGAGGAATTGAGTTGGTTAACTACTTAGATTGCTTATTAGTGAATATGTCTTGAGTCTACGTATTCCCTGCGGGTTCGACCCTAATCTTGGTTAGGTTTTATATCTTGACAACAATCACTTTATCTTCTAAAATAAAGGTGTAACTTGGGTAACATCACATCCCTATAGCATGAGTCCTACTTTCCCCATCCCTTAGAACTATGTGTTTATGATTCGTATACGCTTCCGAGGCTTGTTTGTGGACTCTCAGGTTCCCATTCACTATACCACTCCTAGACCCTAGGTCCAGATCATGACAATTCCCTGTCCTATTTTATTTGTATACTTCTCCTCCTAATCATGGAGTGCATTAATCTTTCCCTACTTTGGACAGTTCCTTGCTCGATGCCTTGGTTTTTGGCAAGTTCAGCAAACTTTTTCCCTACCCTGTTTGTTTTAACTAGTCGAGGCAGCATCCACTTTTCCCTTGCCTTTTTCATTTCCTTCTTGCCTACATTTTTCTTTCTTCTAGTCATGGCCCTTCTTCTCTTTCTTGGACTTAGAAGAATGAGTTGTGTTAGGGGAAATATTGGTTGATCGGAAATCGATCAAGACATTTGTAGCAGTAATGGCACTAGGAAGATCTTGCACCTTCTGCTTATGCAATTCATTTTGTGCCTACCCTTGCATTCCAGAAATGAAGTTATGTAACTTATTTTTGTCTCACATTTTTTGAATGTCCAATAATAGTAATGAGAATTCTTTCACATAATCTTGTATAAATCCCAGTTGCTTCAAACATTTCAACCTGCACTTAGCAACCCAAGACGAGTTACTTGGCAAGAATTTCTCACGCAATGCTTCCCTCAACTGCACCCATGTATTAACCTTTGGTGTGTTTGCACTATCATCATCAACACACTTACTCCGCCACCATAGAATAACATCCCTATGACAGTAGCTAACTGCCATGGTCAATTTGTCATTTTCAGGAATATGGGCAGTAGAAAAATAATGCTCCAAGTCCCACAGGAAATTTTCCGGTTCTTTATCCCCATATACACCATCAAACAATTTTGACACTAGAATTTTGATCTTAGCATGTTCTTTGAATTCCCTAGGAAGATTGCAACATCCAAGCAGACAACATTCACTTTCACTTGCAGATCTTCATTTTCCTTCTTAAAGCCCTCAGTTTGTGTGCCCACACAGTCATGAAAATCCCTCAATTTGGCCTACTAGTCATAAACAGTACCATGATAGGATTGCATAGCAGCTTTTATGCCCTAAATCTATGTTAGGAAGTGTGTCATAGCCTCATCACTACCTGTCATGCCAAGAATATCTTTCTGTTGTGCAACCTTTTCTCGTAACTCATTGTATGAATTTCCACCAGCGATTTTCATATTGAAATAATCTTTTCTCTGATCCTAGTTGATATGGGATCAACCCTTGCGATCTAACCCAATAGGAAGCCTAAAACACATAGACTTAGCCCTCTTTTTGCCTCACTGTTGATCTAGCCCAACACAAACAATGACTATGAAATTAAGAGCATAAACATGTACTGGAACAAGTCCCTACTTTGTTATTAAACACATGACAACAAAGAAAGCACATACTACTTAGCATACAAAATTTTTCCAGACCAATATATTGTATTAGGTTGAATGTTAATGTCATTAAATAGGCTACAGCAACCCAGCCATATGCAATCCATGTGCCTTCCAACTTAGTTGACATCCCGAACTAATAGGCTTAATTAAAAATTCAAATTACAAGTTTATCCAGGCTAGTTAACATGTCCAAAAGGTTAGTAACTCTTGTGAACTGCTAACTGCCCAAGCATTTGCATGGCACATGCGAGCAACCTTCAAATTTGGTGCTAATATCTTGCCCTTGGCACCCAGATTCATACCTGCCCTACATGCATGTGCCATGCCTAGGCCCTACATACGTGCCTGTGCCATGGAACAAGTCCTGCCTTTCACAACTTGCTAATGGGGTTCGATTTCCAGTCCCGTTGACCTTGTCCAGCGCCCAACCTCAAACTTGTTCAGCCACAATCCTGTCACGTCATAGCCTTGCCTCGCCTTAGCTTTCCCACACCTTGTCATTCCTTAGCCACATCCAACCTTGCATTGCCTTAGCTTTCCCAACCCTAGCCATATCTTAGTCACATCCTGCCTTGTATACACTAACCATGCCAATGCCAAGGTATTCATTCACTTGAAGTTTACCTTGACTGAAGTCATGGGGCCTTGGCTAGGCTCGTTAAATAAATCACTAGTCAAGCCCGAGCCGCTCTAACCACCAAGATGAGTGTCTGATAGGATCATATTTAGTCCTAGTAATTTTGTATGGAAATTTCAACAATGTCATCGATTCTGAAATATCGAAGTTGGTGAGGTAGCATAGTTTGTTTTACGTGCACAGAGTTCCAAATGAATTTCAAGCACTCCATCAGAGACTTTAATATAGAAATAAGTTATTGGTGCGCTAATGCATTGTGTCTAGTGCACCCTTACCTCTATAAATTCATCCATTTTAACTTGTATTTTTAAGTTTTTGTGATGATTTCTTGAGTATTTGGAGCTCAAATTGAGTAATTCAAAGGTCAAAATTGAAGGAATTTTTTAGATGCACGCATTGGTAAGCTCAGAACATGGTTTGGAAGTTTTTTTGAGGTGAGTTTGGTAATTTAGCTGTTATCCCATTTTAATTTTGGGATTGAAATGTTATAGAATATTGCAAAGTGAAATCTGAGACATTTTAGGTCCAATTTTGATGATTCTTAGGGCTATCTTGAGTGGTTTTTTGAGAAAAATATGGTAGTGTACTTGGAATCCATGTTTGAAGCTTTTTTGGAGCTAAGAATCATGATTTTAGTTGCTGTCATAGCTTATTTTCTAGCTTCATTTTTGGAG